>JABCMJ010001502.1:0-16372 GCA_014822125.1 Arbutus unedo
TATAAATCCGGTGATGGTGGTGAAGATGAAGAAGTTAATTTACTTAGTGTTAATTCCGAGGATGATTAGTAATTTAGTAGTTATTTGTTGAATTTAACGTTTTAATTCTTATTTATGCAAGTGTTACCGACTGTTTGAAATTTGTTAGATGTTTTTTTATAGTTATTTTAAGTGATACTATCTCTCAAATTCATTGTTTTGGTGTTTACTATTTTAAGTATTCGTATGTGCTATATTTGTTTTTTTTTCTTGACTAGGTGTGCTTCGCTTCACGCCTAGGCTCCAGCTGCCTTTTACGTCTCGGTGCGCCTTTCGCTTTTAATAACTATGATCTACTCTCATTATGACCAAGCCTTGTATTTCATACGTACCATTATTTGGGAACACCCCACTGGGTAAAAAAATATCATAGGACGTAATATGGTTATGATAAACATTTATCTAAAAGACATTATTCAAATCTTAGTTGCACGAAGTGGAAGCTTGTGCAGGGTGGGAACATATATGAGATCCTAAGATCATGGCAGTTTGTAGGAGCACATATATATTTAATAAATGTTAGAGATACCAAATTGGTGTCACTTGCAAATCAATTTGTGTATATAGGTGCTATTGTTTAAATATGTAGAAATAGATTAAATTTGGGTACTTCTTTCCCTAGTATTTTGATGTTGTTGCAATTTTTCTCGAAATTGGTATCATGTTTTTTGTTCCTTTGGGATTGATATGCTAAAGAAATTCCACCCTAGTTAGAACACGCTTTCTTCTCCATGGGAGTGAGGTTCTTCCTTTGGAGGCCGTAGCGTTGTTCGGAGCGTATTCGTCACTCCAATAGGAGGATCATGCAGCCAAATTCGTAGCCTATTGCGCATATGATGGCATGAATGTTGTTAAGAGAAACAATAGACATATAGTAATGTGTTTAATTTTCTCAAGTTGTCTAACATCAGAAAACTAAATTCTGAGTATCACTTTTTGGTTCTTTCAGTCTGCACAAGAGGAAAGATTAATGTTTCTGTCATCTTTGCTACCTCTTCTTGCCGAGTATTCTCTGCAGCCACCAGTTACGGATGCCAAATCTATTGTTGGTAATCTAAAGGTCTGTAAGAGCTTGTTTAAGTTGTATCATTAATCAATATGCACAAAATAACTGATCCTTACATTTATTAGCATTTACTTCCTCCGTCCCATTTTCATAGTTTCTCTTTGGGATTCTAACTTTTTAAGGGAACATAATGATTACTGTAAAAAGTATTTTTCTTTCCAAATATGCCCTTGATTTGATTGATTATTTTTGGAAAGTAGATTTTCATTTTGGGACGTCCCAAATTGGAATAATGGATTATGAAAATGGAACGAAGGGAGTAGCTTTAAGTGAGAATTTTAAATGATCCCAATATTTGTGGTTCATTGTTGTCGGGCATCAGGGCTGCATCCTTTATGGCTACATACATGAGATGTGTTCATATTACCTAATAAGATTTGGACATCGTTTTTCTAGATGTTGGTAGATTATGTTCTGATGCTATAACTACAAGGGATTGGGGTTTGCTAGCATAAGAGAGTTCAGTTTTCATTTTTGACTTCTGTTTCCTTGTATGCTTCCTGACTTCCTCATAATATTTTCTTAGTATGTTTTTAGGCTTAATTGCCAGGAACATATAGTTTTGCTAAGACACTATTAGAGTGGTATGTTTTTTGTAGTCACTTGTGTTAAATAAAGATGTCTTCAGTACTGGTTTGAATGCTTAATTAATTTTTCTCCATTAGAATTGCTTTATGTTTATTACTCATTTTTGCAGGTCCTATTTAAAAATTTGCAGGAGAAGCTTATTATTACGGAGGTATACTGCATAGATGTGATAGCCATATGAGTTTGTAACATCTTTTGAACTGTAAATTCTATCAAAGTCCTTTGTCCTTTTAGGACATCAATGACTATCATAATTGATTGCATTTTCACATTGGTTCTTTCCTGACTCTATAAACTGTGGCATTCTCATGGTCAGACTAAGCTAAAGGAATCTCAGTATCAACTCACGCCTTGGCGCTCTAACGTGAATGGCTCAAATTGTCCTCCACAATCACCACCACACTCGATTGGTTTAGCATTGGCCTCGGTATGCTCATATTTATGCATAAAGCTCTTCTCGAAATATCACAATTTTTGTGTTCCTTTGATAGAATAAGAATGGGCTTGAATTGGTGCGTCAGCAAACTTATTCTTATGGAAACTTTCCAACTAGTTCTTCTGACCCACAGACAACTGCAGACTGGGACATGTTGGGATACTGGCAGAGTGGTATAGGTGATGGCCTTGCAAGGAGTCTGGAGCATGATAACATGATGAGATATTCACATCCCGCAAGCAGGTGAGCCTGGTCAATTACGTGAGCAGGACTGTTATTGTAAACTGAGTGTACGATCACAACGCCACCTTTGTTGGCAGGTTTAGTTTTCTAAGAGAGTAGAGATATTTATATTTGTACAGTGTTATTTATCTTTCATTATAAGGGCAGTATAGTCTTTTGATTTCATTAGGGTTAATGGGATTAGCCTGTATAATCATTCTTAGCCTTGTATTATTTTTAAATCAATCTTATAGAATAGAAAGGCCCTTTCTTGTTTCATGGTATCAAAGAGTGTTGGCGTCGTCTACCTTGTCTGCATTGTTTGTATCATCTGCATAGGCAGCAACCCTAGATCTTATAACCAGCAACACCATTTCTCTCTCTCTCTCTCTCAGTGAAAAGTCACGAGCTCCACATCGCGATACTTCGTCATCACGATCTTTGGTCTTTGGCGACCATCAAACCCTCGCCGAACACTGGTGATCTCGACCATCAGACCCTCCGGCCCCTGGCGAACACTCAAGGACCCTTGCCGGACACCCCTGGTACTCCGGCGACTCTCGTTAGACATCTGAGTCTCTCCGGTACCTTTGTCTGACCAGATCAGGGTTGTTCTTTACATTTTTCGGTTGTTTCCCGTTTGTTCGGACATCTCTCGACGTACTCTGGCGACCCTCGTTGGACCACCAGTGAGTCTACGGTGACTTCTGTTTTACTAGATCTGTAAGTCTATACTCTATGGTACTCTAATTTTTGCACTATTCTGATTTTGCTTACTTTCATCGTGTCAGAGGATAAAATGCAAGCTATCAGTTTGCGGTTGATTTGTAACAACTATTCTTATTTTTCAAATGCCATGATATTTTTTACTCGTGATCGCCATCCTCCCAGTAAGACTCGGATTTACAAATACTTGTTTCGCTTCTTCCTACTGTTCCTTTTTCCCTCGTATCAATACTTATTTTGAACCCAGGTTATATAAAGAAGCTTGTAATGATGCTAATTGGGTACATGCCATGAATGATCAACTTACTGCCCTTGCTAAAACTCAAATTTGGGACTTAGTATCTTTGTCAACTGGTAAGAATCTCATTTGCTGAAAATGGATCTACGAAGTTAAAACTTATTCAGATGGTTGTTTGGAGCAATACAAGGCTCGCTTAGTTGCCAAGGTGTTTGTTCAAGAATATGGGGATGACAGAATTATCATAGGTTTTGATTCTACTATCCTTATTGAGGTGAAATCTCATCTATTTTACGAGTTTGCAAGGAAGGATTTGGGTCATGTTTGTTATTTTTTGGGTATCGAGGTAGTTTCGTCTCGAAAGGGTTATCTTTCATCCCATACCAAATATGCAACCGATATGCTATACTGTGCTAATGTCACTGATTACAAGGTTGTCGGCACTCCTATTGAATTGCATGCCAAGTTCTTTGCTTCTAATCTTATTTTCCTAGATGAACCTTCTGAGCATCCCGAAGTGGTTGGCTGATTGGTATACCTTACTGTGACTCTTCTTGACATTGCTTATGTCGTCCATATTGTCAAATAGCTTGTGTATGCTCTGCGTTCTACCCATTAGGTTGCATTGTTACATATCTTTCAGTGTATTTGTGGTACTATCTATCGGTGTTTACTGCTCTGTTCTATTTAGAGTTTGACTCTTCGGGCATTTGTTGATGCTGATTGGGCCAGTGATATCACTTATCGGAAATTCACCTTTGACTTTTGTGGTTTTTTTGGTGATTCTCTTATCTCCCAGAAAAGCAAGAAACAATTTGTCATTACTCGCTCTACTGCTGAAGCTGAATATCGAATTGTGTCTCAAGCTACTGTTTAAATTGTTTGGCTCTGTTGGCTTTTGTCTAATATGGGAGTTTTTCTTGATTCACCCACACTTTTTTGCTGTGATAACAAAAAGTGTCATCAAGATTGCCCATAGTTCAATTGTCCATTAGTGCACGAAGCATATCGAGATTGTTTGTCATTTCGTTTGTCAACATCTTCGGTCTGGCACCATTGATCTACCTTTTGTTCCATCGTCGCTTCACTTTGTTGATTTCTTCACTAACACTCACACGGCTACTCGATTTCGTTTTCTACTTGGCAAAGTCACGATGTCTCTGCACTAGAATTCTTTTTTTTGGGGGGTGGGGGGTTGTGTTGTGAAAGTAGTGTAGTGTTTTTTATGTTTTATGTTGTTGTGTTATTTATCTTCTATTGTGGGGGGTAGTGTAGTCTTTTGGTTTCATTAGGTTTAATAGAATTAGGCTATATAATCCATTCTTAGCATTGTATTATTTTTCAATCAATCTAAGGGACTAGAACAGCCCTTTCTCGTTTCACATGCATGTACACATGCAAAGAAATATGAAACTAACACGGGCAGCAGACTAGACAAAGCATGTGCCCCTTTTCTCCCTCTGTAATATCGGTAAAGTGCCAAAAAGGGCTGTACAACTGGAGCATACAAGGATAACACAACTTAACCCAAACCCCAAAACACCCGTATTTATCTACAGGAATATACATATTTCTAAAAAACTCTGCAAAAGATCCAAAGAAAATGAAAAGCCCTATCCAAAACACCAAATCAAGATTTGAAAGCACCTTCAAAACGAGAATAGAATGATTTTCCTCTGAGGATCTACTATTTGTCTCCCTTGAAATGAAACTCAGTGTCTTTGGAGACACTGCATTCCAAATTTTAAGGCTGCCTGTCCTGAGATATCCTCCACGGCACAATGGCAATGCATTTGAAATTTTAAAGGCCATCTGTCTTTAGACATCTACTGTATTAACAATGGAAAAGAGCTTTGACCGAGCTAGGCATGTCCCATGCAACAACAAAAATAGCAAGAAGCAAGTCCAACAAATGCAATGCCACCTGACAATGCAAGAGTAAGTGCTGCACTTGTGCACATACAAGACCACTCGAACAATAACTTTACCTGCGTTCTCAAATCATCTATGGCCACAATAGCCTCATTGGAAGTTGTGCTTGTGGGAAAAAAAAACTACCTTCAAAGGTGCCTTAGAGAACCATACCCGTTTGGAGGGCTACTTACAATCATCACAGCAAATCGAGCGTGTATGAAAAGATTCCACCGGAAAGATTCCCTTCGAGGTAACACCCATACCAAGGAGTCCATCTTCAGCTCTAAGGAATAGCCAAAGAGCGAAGCAATTGATCTACTAGAGGGGGATTCTCCAAATTCTGAAGAGGTCTCCTAGACAAATTACGACAAAAATGGCCCAAAGTGGGCCAATGTGTTTTTATGGCTTTCTTCTCTCTCTTTCTTTGATTGCTATACATTTGACCTCTTCCTTGTCCTCTGACTTTGGTGACCTTGTACCAGCTCAGTGCCTACCATGCTCCTAGAGGGCATGATGGCCACTTCACAAGCCAAATATCGACACCTATAAGACCTTTTATTATGTATGCCATACAATGTTGTTTTTTTAAGAACCTTGTTTTAAAAAGGGTTATTTGATAAGAAGATTAAAAGCGACGATGACTATTTCAGAGGAAAAGATATGATAGGAATGGATTTCATAGGGGATCGTTAGAAAGGTTTTATACCGTAGATGAACCGAGTAAAATCTGGTTAAAGCCAATAAATAAGCTTAGTCAGTTATATGGTGTGGTGGTATAATTAAGTCAAGGGTCCGTCAAGTAAATGGTTGAGGCCAAAGATGAGATGGGTTGAGCAGTTGAGCTAGGAAATTCTTATTTAACATTATTAAGAATATGATTTTAATAAAGTTAACTAGGGGAAGTAGGGGTGACAGATGTGCATTCAATCCCAAGTCTTTGGGACAAAGGCAATTTTATGTTTGTGAAGTTCAAGTTCTACGAAATAAAAGAAGTAGCAGTAAGGTATATCTGAGATTCTTTCCACTAGGTAAGACCTCCCAGCAAATCCTATGGCCAATTGGTGTCTAACTGCAGCTTGCTGACATGTTTGACCTTACTCCAAAATTTGGAGCCTACACTTCAAACGTGTGAAGTGGTTGAAAACTTGCATGTCTTGGATTACATATTGTGTTAAATGAAACCAGTACATAAGTTATGACGGGTTACTTATAGTGAAGGGATGCTTTGCTTCTTCTTTCCCCCTTCCTTTCTCTGTGTCTTTGTGCTGGCATTAAACTTTATGGTGGCGATGTTGGGTTTATGTTGAAAGTCTCCATTGTCATCCATTCATTGGAAAATGGAATATTGTCATCCATCTGCACAGCTTTCCGTTAGCCAGAGTGATTTGCATCCCATGCAATGTAGCGAAGAAACAACTGCTAAACAGGTGACATTTAGCGACCGTGTCAGTAGCACTGAAATGGACGATCTTGAAGTTGAGGGGCTGCAAAATGAGAGAGATCCTAATGCTAATTGGGGTTCCAAAAGCTCTCCTTTTTCAACCACAATTGATGATCCCACCTCTTCTTATTCTCCTTATTTACCACCAGTACTTGAAGAACCTTCTTCGTCTTTCTCTGAGGGTGATAATATCTCGTCATTTGAGGTTTTTGTTGATTAGTTAGGCATCTCTATTAGTTTTCAACACTAAATTCACTGCCATATGCAGCTGGAGATGATGATCCATTACCTGCTATAGAGGGACTCCAAATTTCAGGTGAAGTGTATCCTGGACACGAACTCCAAGCAAGTGGATTCTCTATTAATGGAACAACCAGTTGTAACTTTGAGGTGCGTTTGAAATTCAAGCTTTGCTTCTTTCTTGTGACTAATGCTCTTGCTTATGCTTATGCATCATTCTTACAAAGTTGCCTCAGATTGCCTATTGATTTCCAATCACTTCTATCGATAAATTTGCATTCTCAATCGCACTATGCAGTGGGTACGCCATCTGGAAGATGGATCTGTTCACTACATAGAGGGTATTTCCCCTCTATCTGATATGTTAAGGGGTTTTGTTTATTTCTTTCATAATAGATCATGACAAGCTTTTGTTGACAGGAGCAAAGCAACCTAACTATCTTGTTACTGCTGACGACATTGACACATACCTCGCTATTGAAGTGCAGCCTTTGGATAATAGAAGACGCAAGGTTTTCTTCTTATTTAGTGTTACGCTATGACCAATCCTGTGATGTATGGTAATAGGGAATAGGGAATCAGTTTCTGGGTTCCTGACTTCTAACGTAAGGGGCGTATTAAGTTCAGAAAAAAGAAAGAAAGCATAAGGCGTGCTCAAATGTGAATTTCTAATTGGCTCTAGTTGATTATGAGTTAGCATAGTTTTTGTCTATTTAAATTGAAAGGTTTGCTGCATTTATGTATATTTGTGCTTATTGTCTGCTGATGGTGGTTGTGCTGATTGGGACACAAAGGTGCTTGGTTTGGTTCTTCAAACTGGTAGATTTCATAGGAATTGATGCCCTAAGAATTGTATTCGTGTTCCCTTTATCAATCCGGCCCATAAACAATCTTACAAGTTCAACACTGATTTTCTTGTGGTATAGTGCCCACTGACCTTTTTACTGCATGGTTAATATTCAAGACTATCAAATTGTGTGACAAAAAAGACAGTGGATTCTCTCATCTATTAGTATCACATACGCCGAAGGATGACTTCTCACTTGAATGTCTTGCTACCTTAATTATGATCGGATAGCCCGTTAAGCTGAACTGGGATGATACGTGCTGGCTGGGTGAAGTGTTTCACTGAATCATCGTCTATTCAACAGATGCTTAGAAGGTATGAGCCGGTGAACAGACAATTGACCTTCTAGCCTTGCTCTAAATACAAAGACCTCCAACAGGTTCCCGTTGTACAAGGTGGGAAAGGTCTGATTTTATCCACAGAGGTGTATATTTCGGGAGTCTCAGTTCACACTATCTCTTGTTCCTGACAAGCTAATAACAAGGGCAGAAGCCACTTTACCCCTCTGTCCCTTTGTGGTTTATGTATGGGGCACTTCACTCATGACCTTTAAAAGAAGCCGTTGGTTTGGCTATTTTTCACTTCACCTCCCTATGTAAAAATCTGTGTCCATTTGATGGAAAATATGGTAGACACGGTTTCTTTGTTATTTGGCTGGATACAATGATTAAGTCAACTCAAATTCAAATAGTAGAAGATAAATTAACCATTATTCTCCATCTTCTGTTAAACAACCTGAAAGCCTTAAAATCCTAACCGTGTTCCCTTAACCATGGAGGAAGCCAGCTGACTCAACCACCACCACCACCACCACCAGCCACCTTATCTACTGGGAAATACTGTCAACTGTTGTCAGATGCATCCCTTACCTTTATATGTATCCCTTCTTTGTTTTCTTTCGAATGGAATCTGTTGAGGTCTGCTGTTTGGAGTGTTTTCAGTCTCATGATTAGAAGAGTGGCTTAATCAAGAGAGTTTGTGGGGGGGAAGTTACTAGGAATGGAATAAGTTTTCACTTCTCTGAACCTTACTGTTTGATTATAGTAGTGGTACAGGGTGAGATGCTAGTGCAATAGTGTTTGTAAAGGCCCTATTAATTGGTCTGTCCTGGGCTTGCTCCAGAATGCCTTCTAGAAGAAACTATTTGTGCCACTTATCGCAAATCTTTTGATGGAGATTAATCATTAATAACCTTGAGATGACCAGAGCTAGTGGAGACAATCTTGGTGCTTTTAGCGCATTTGCTTTGCACTTGGTGTGTAGTGGTTCATAATTCCACGACCTATTAGCAGGTATCTAGCTTCTTATTTTGCCCAGTCAAAAATATGGGAAGCAAGGGTCCCTTCCAAGTGGCATATTTTAGGCAGCTGCTCAAGTGATAGTTCTTACAAATGTAATTAGAGTTACCATGTGCTTCCTTGTGGGTTTCTTGTTCTCTGGTGCTTGGGGAGCTTATTAAGAGCTTGTCATTGTAGTTTATGTTTCTGGAAGTGTTTCTACACATTTTTGTGCTTATGTACATTTTCCTCTTGCAGGTTTGGTTGTAGTTATGGTAGAACTTCCTTTTTTCTAAAACTAGTTAAATATTCCTAGAATGTCAATTTGTTTCCTTATCTTTCTCCAGGGGGAACTTGTTAAGGTCTTCGCCAATGAGCATCAGAAGATCACCTGTGGTAAGCTAATTAGTTGAGATATGTACGTGCTTTGAAAACACAGTTTATTTTCTATGTAATTTATCATGCGCAGCTGGTTGAAACTGTACTTTGAGGACTGGAAATGACTCCCTATTCATTGCTCGTCATACTGCAGGATTGCTGTTGTTAGTTACATAACTTCATTCAACTAAAAAACGACCTCTCTTTAATGTTTCAATTCCTGGCTAGGGTAGCAACAAGGCAAGGGGCCGATTTTTGCTTCCCCCATCCCCCATTCCCCATCCATGACTATGCTTCATTTTCCCCTCCTGGGCTATGTTTATGTTTTAGTTAGTGGTTTCCATCTCTGCCCCATCCCGAGCTTCCGAGAGTATATGTTGCTGAAGTGCACCCCATCTTTGAGTACAGTAATCACCCAAGCAGGCCTGGGAGTTGGACTTTTTTTTGGGTAAGTTAACCTTTTAGATCAGTGAAAGCAAACACAGAGACCCAAAAACCAAAGGAGTGAAACTATTCAAGGGACCAAGGGACCTTAGCCCCAGGGCTTCCAATGGCGTTCCAAGGTGATTTAATTGAGGAGATCCTGAGCAGCTTTATGTTGGCCCACATTACCTTATCATAAGACCGCACTATGCAAAAAGGACTCAGGAGTGTTAGGTTCTAATTATTGATTAGTCCTTGACCATTTCCATGTACTGTTGGAGATAATGTCAGCAACTTTTGCAGAGAGAGATCTTCGCAGTTATAGACCACATCTTCCAAACCTTCTTATGTAAAAGACCAGAGGGCCAAATGTCCAACCGAAGGGAAGTGTCTTAACAATATTTCTAGCTGTGTTTAATCATGGGCTGTCAAGGGTTCTCAGCTGAAAGAGCTTTCTCATGGTCTAATGACATTTAGCACTACCTTAATCTCTATGATATTTCTCACGGCATGAGAAAAATCTTATCAGCTATAGATCTTCCCTTCACAAAGACAGAGTGACATTGATATATGAGACAAGTTGAGATAGGTTGAAGTCCGTTGTGAGGATCTTAGTAATGCACTTACAGGTGACATTACCTCTAGGAATGGGCCTGAATCCTTCATAGAATTGGGACATCCGGTCTTGTGCACTAAGGTAACAACTGTGGCATTCCATCCTTTAAGGAGGAATCTTCTTGAGAAGCAATGCTTAATGGGCATCAGTTACATCCAGCCCAAACAATTCTTTTGATATAATTGGAGTTAGACTTTCTTCTGCTGTTGTTAGAAGGGGCCTCAATGCTTCCATTGTTGATGCTGACCCGCTGTACACAAAGTAACCTATTGTTCATGAAGAAGGAATGATGAGCATGACTCGAGGCATTAGGAGTTCGTGTAATAGATGTTATCTTCAACATGTAAAACAACTCGACAGAAAATCAGAAAGATCCTTATTCTCCTTTGTAACTACACCACAGCATGACAGCCGATTTTCTTAATTCTCGAAAGATTTAAAGAAAACCTAAAAAACAGATGAGAGAGAGGAGTTTGGAGAGAGCTCACTGGGATCAAACAAGAGCCTCATATGTTGGTCTTTGCTGCTCGTTGTACTGCTATTAATTTGTTGGACCCAGCACATATGCAAGTAGCCTATGACATCAAATTGCAATTATCGTAATGTTTTTTCTCCTTGTTTTACTATCTGTCATGTACTAAGGTCTCACATAGTGCTAATGCTTCACAATTTAAATTATGCTTCTTATTTTCCCCTCAGATCCAGAAATGCAGAATCACATAGAGAAGACATATTATGATGGACACGCTTCTTACAATGTATCCTTGTGGGTATGAAAAATTGCCTGATTAATTTGTGCCCTTCCTATTCCTCACTTTTCTTCCATTTGGACCCAAACTACAACTTCATTTTACTTTTAAGTGGCTAGAATCAGTCACTGACTTTTCACTTTGTCTTAATTAGACTGGGTTTCTTGATATATGGGAGTCTGCTACCTTGGCGATCAAGACAGAAGGTTTCAGTATCAAGGGTAGCGGACCTAATGGGGTTCTAGTCACCGAGAAGTTTTCGCCAGCAACGAGTGTATGATTCGTTATTTGCACAATCTTTTTGCATGTGCTAATACTTTTATTATATCTCGAATGGTTTTCAGTAGGACAGGTAATAATTTGTATTTTTCATTCGTATTCCTAATAGTGGGAGGATAGATTACCATTTGACAATAGATCTATCCGTTGAAAGGTCAGTTTTTTCAGTTTGTTGAGAAACTTTTTAGGCTTGGTTGATTGATGCCAGCACACTCTTAATGCATGGGTTCTCTTGTCTGATCTACCTATCATTGGTACATTCTTTAATGCCTAACGTTCTATTTTCTTTCTCACTATCCATGTCCTAAATTAGAGAATCCAGCTGCTAATTTCATTTTGTTTTCATCAACGTACACTCCGGGTTCATGTTTTATGTCAAATACTGGTTCAAAATATATTGCCCTAAACTCGTTTATTATATTTCACTGTTTCGTGTTTTTTACATTTGCTTTCTTTTGTAGGTAGCTATTCCTTTTGGACTTACTACAGAATTTTCTATTATTAGTTCTGGTGAGATTGAACGGGTTTTACGGGCCGAAGAAGGTGTCATGGATATTAGCTGGTAAGTTAAATTGCGTCCTAATGCTTTTCACATAGCCCTTTCAGAGATGACTCTCAAATCATTATCGTAAAAGGACACTGATTGTTTCTTGTAATTTGGATAATTTCTTTTATAAGACAAGGTACTTTATGGAGTAAAGTGTTGAATGTTTAAGAAACAAGATATTGGAAAATTGAATGTTGGTCAAATGATAGGTGTATGCTGAGATCAAGAAAAATAGAATTGAAATGAAATTTGTAAGTTGTAGGATTAGCACCAAGTGATGAAAAGATGAAAGAGAACATACTAAGATGGTTTGCTCTTGTAGAAAGAAGGTTGCTTGATGCAGCAGTTTGAAATTGCAGTAGGAAAAATATGTTAAATTCAAAAAATGATCGGAGTGTAAAGCCTTAACAGAGCGAATCGCGAAACTAATTCATGGTGCTGACCCCAATTGATAAGGACATGAAGTTATTTTGGTAGTCTTTGGGTTGGTTTACGAACTCCTTTATCCTTTAAGATGTGCTGCATTGTTATCCCATTAACTGTCCCCACTACTGCTGCTTCTTTCACATCTGTCCTGCTTATGCTTCGTGCAAATATGTCATAGAAGCATAGACTCTTTTGATGGAGCATGAAATCAGAGGTTTAAGGGGAAATTTAGACAAAGGAACAAATGTTTTTATATAGCTAATATTGCTGAATTTTGGCAATGAATATGTTTAGATTAAGTATTGCACAAACAAAAAATAGCTTGTCAAGGATAAGTGTTTGGCATAACCACAATTGCACTGGTTGCGATAACTAAGTTAATTTGACCTAGACAAATTAAAGTGATTAGAGTCTGCAAAATGTTGGTTGATTTCATGTGCCATGAGCATTAACATAGTTATTAAAGGCGAGAGGTGCAAAGGTCTCTTGGAGCCTAGGCGCGAGGTGCGGGCTTTATTGAAGTCAGGCGCACCTAGTCAAGAAAAAAAAAACAAATATAACACATGCAAATACTTCAAATAGTAAACACAAAAAGAATGAATTTGAGAGATTGTATCAGTTAAAATGGTCATAAAAAACATCTAACAATTTTCAAATAATCGGTAACACTTGCACGAATAAGCATTAAAATGTTAAATTCAACAAATGACTAAATTACTAATCATTCTCAGAATCAACAGTAAGTAAATCAACATCTCCATCTTCACTATCATTACTGGATTTATATCCCTCTACATCTTCCTCTTCTTTGGTGTCCTCCGAATTGGCCTCTTATTCATCTATTAATTGTAACGGATTTGATGTGGAACCCTTTAATGCATTTGGACACACTCTTGATGTTGTTGCTCTAGTTGTTTTGTTACTTTCTCTAACTCTAGAAGCTCTAGCAACATCACCCCACCTCCATCCATCTTCCCACGCAACTATTCATTGCTCTCATCAATATCGGATAAGGAGATGAGACCAATTATATCTCACATATCATATCGACTTTTCAAATTCCTGTTATACTTGATGAAAACCAAACCGTTGAGGTGTTTTTGTTGGAGTTTATTTCTTTTTTTGTTGTGGAGATGCAATAATTATGACCAAAATACTACTTAATACAAGAAAGTAAAAAATATCTACTAGAAAATAAGAATGCATCAGATAAATACTCACATGTTCAAACACACTTCAATTTCATTCACAATCAGAAGCATTACGCGTAAGGTTGAGAACTTTGATGGCAAAATTTTGCAAATTAGTAGTTTAGGAACCAAATGCAGTCCACTATCCATTGTAGTCAAAGTAGGTAATTAGCCATGTATTATTGTAGATTACCTGGTGCTCTTATATTTCTTTGTCTAATTGCGACTAACAATCCAAAAAGTCCCTCGGCTTTCATGTACGTGGTCATTTTAGAAACTATTTTATTTTCAATGTCGTGGTCTTCAACCAACCTACTCACGCATTTATACATTCTGGTCATGACCTCCAAATCCTACCGAGCTTTTGGGTTTGAGTAATAAAACTCCGGATTCAAAAAATGCAAGAAGGAGGGAGTAGTTAGGAACCTGACCAATAAGCCGTTCGTAAGGAGAAGAACCAGAAAGAAGAGGGGTGGGCATCTGATTTAGAAGGTAAGCTACAGTAAGTACAGTTTTGCCCCAAAATACGGCAAGCACAAAAGAAGAGAGGAGAAGAGATTGTGCAATATTTAGAATATGACAATGCTTATGTTCAGCCCGCCCATTTCAGGAGGAAGTGTCGGTACAAGAAGATCGGTGTATGGTTCCGTGAGAGGCTAGAAATTTGGTGAACTCACCGAGAGAATATTCCCCACCTAAATCAAGAGCGAAGGGTTTTAATAAAAGTGGAAAATCAAGTTTGAACCATGGAGTGACAATCACAATATGCTTGGTAAAAATCAGATTTGCGGGTAAGTAAATACACCAAAGTAAACCGATTAAAATCATCCACAAAAGATACATAGTACTAAGCACCACCTGTGGTGGCAATTGGAAAAGGCCCCCAAAGTCTGTATGAACAAGGTCGAACAAAGAAGTAGACACAAAAGTGCTATCACTAACAAAAATGTTGCCCAAACAACCAGACTTATGTAAAATTTTCAATCGTTCGCTAGATAAATGCCCTAATCTAGAATGTCAAAGATAAAAGGGAAAAGACTACTGAGTTAAACTAAAGGACGACATGGATGTGGTGGGAGACTCAATAGGAATATGCAAAGTCTCCAAAACATAGAGATCACCGACTCTACGCCATGTCCCAATTTGTTTCTTGGAACTTCGATCCTGCACAACATAACCAGAAGAAGAAAAAACTACATCAAAATCAGAATCAAACAACTGATTAATAGAGATAAGACTAAGGGAGAATTGAGAAATATAGAACACAGTTGGTATGAAAAGTAAAGAAGATTGTTGTGGGAAAATAGACGCTATAGAGACAACATGTATAGGGGAACCATTTGCTGTGGAGATAGTAATGGGGGAAATAGGGGAAACACGTTGACTCAGTAATGACAAAGTAGGGGTCATACGATGGGAACAACCAGAATAAAAAATCCACGTGGTAGGTAAAATACCTATGGAATAGGAACCATGCAAACCTGACTGAGTGGTGGTCATAGCATAGGCATATGAATGATCTTTTTGAGCAGTAGCCAATAATGCACAATACTGCTGATATTCCTCAAACAAGAGATAGAGTGAAGGACCATCAGTGGTAGGAGTTGCAAAAACTGCAGAGGGTGAGAGGACTTCAGATGCTGCTGTGGGGACCAGTAGTGAGAGGAGAGCTTTGACTGAGAATTGCGCCAATTAATCTGCAACAATTTAGGACACGCATGCTTCCAACGGCCCTTCTAACGATAAAAATTGCATTCATCCACACTAACCGGAGGCTTTGGCTTGCCTATAACCTGAATTAAGTGAGAAGCAAGTGTAGGCAAGATAGGTGTTGTATACTGAGCTGGCAGAATCGGAGGAGCAACAAACACCGAATGAGATGGAGGGACAGTAGAGGCCATCTTGAATCGAGTTTCCTCAGTTATAAGCTCACGCACTACACCATCAACTATAGGTTGGGGAGAACGATGAAGCATAGCTCCACGAAGGGGGATAACCTTTACTGCCGAGCACAGCGAATAGACAACTAAAGCTCATACTGTTTTGCAAAGTTTGACTCCAAATACATACCCCTCAAATAATTCCATACTTCTTTCACCGTGCTATACTTGCCTACTTGGAGAAGTTTATGCTAATGTTGGGTTCCGAAAAATTGTGAAACCATGTAAGAATTTTTGCATTTTCAAGTTTTCATTTATCGAGAGCAATTTTATAATCATCTTTTTTACTATTTGTGTTTTGCCCATTCAAACGAACACTAATCGCTTTGTCTTCCGCCATAGAGATAAACAACGCAATATACCAAAAACTTCCAGAACATATCTGTAGAGGGATAGATTAGACAACAGATAACTAGAGAGAAACAGATAACCACCAGAGTGTAGTTGAAGGTCAAGTGCAAAGTTGCAACAGTAGCAGGAGGGGAAGGAAGAGAAGGAATCGGCGGCGGCGACAGAGAAGGAGGCACGGCTGCAGAGAGGGCAGGGTGGACTAGTCACAGAGAGGGCAGCAGTGGACCGGTCACAGAGAGGGGGACTCTAATACCATGTTATGTTGCAAACCAAAAAGAGAGAGATTCTATATCTAACTGAACGTCGTATGTTTACAAGAAAGAGAAGGAATAAATACAAAGACCTAATAAAGCAAAAAGACGAGACCACTCTTGAGCCCTAAATAACAAAATAAACTTTAATATAAAATACTACTTCACTCATTCCTCATCTTGTCGAC
>JABCMJ010001503.1:0-24119 GCA_014822125.1 Arbutus unedo
CTTTCTTATGAACGGATTGAACAACAACTTATTTCTCCCAATATCAAACAAAAAATTACGCAAATTCAAGATTTATTTACAAAAAATATTTGTGCTGAAATTCCTAATGCCTTTTGGCATCGGAAACAACACATAGTTTCTTTACCATATGAAAAAGGTTTTGATGAAAAATTGATTCCTACAAAGGCCAGACCTTCACAAATGGATTTTCAAAAACTTGAATATTGTAAAAAGGAAATTGAGAATTTATTACAAAAATAACTTATTAGACCCAGTAAATCACCATGCTCATGTGCTATTTTTTATGTTAATAAAAATGCAGAGTTGGAAAGAGGAACACCTAGACTAGTAATCAACTATAAACCTCTTAATACAGTTTTACAATGGATTCGGTATCCCATACCAAATAAGAAAGATCTTTTAAATAGATTATATAATGCAAAGATATTTTTCAAATTCGATATGAAATCAGGATTTTGGCAAATACAAATAGATGACAAGGATAGGTATAAAACTGCTTTTACAGTCCCCTTTGGACACTATGAATAGAATGTTATGCCTTTTGGGTTAAAAAACGCCCCTTTTGAATTTCAACATATAATGAATGATATATTTAATCCAATATTCATCATTTTCTATTGTTTATATAGATGATATTGTATCTATTCTAGCTCTATTGATTAACACATAAAGCATCTGTATCAATTTTATTATGTTATCAAACAACATGGATTAGTTGTAAGTGCACAAAAGATGAAAATATTTCAAACTTCCGTCAGGTTTCTTGGTTATAATATTCACCAAGGTACTATTATTCCTATTGATAGATCTATTGAATTTGCTAACAAATTTCCTGATGAAATTAAAGATAAAACTCAGTTACAACGATTTTTCGAAAGTTTGAATTATATTTATGAATTTTACAAAGACTTAGCCAAAGATACAAAAAATTTATACACTCGTTTAAAAAAAACCCTCCAGCATGGTCGGATGCTCATACTAGAGTAGTTCAAAAAATAAAATTGCATTCAAAGCATCTTCCATGTCTTTACTTGCCAATTCCATCTACATTCAAAATTATCGAAACAGATGCTTCTAATTTCGGATATGGAGGAATATTGAAACAACAAGTATCCACCAAAGAACAAGTAGTACGATTTACTTCTGGTGCTTGAAAACCTAGACAAATAAATTATTCAATTATTAAAAAAGAAATTTTATCCATTGTCTTATGCATCACTAAATTTGAAGGCGACTTGTTAAACCAAAAGTTTTTACTTAGAGTAGATTGCAAACCTGCAAAAGATGTTTTAGAAAAAGATGTTAAAAATATTGCTTCCAAATAATTATTTGCCCGAATTTTTATAGGGCACACAATGAGACCCTCCTTTAGGCCTTTATCTAGTACATCTAGTAGCCAGACCTCACCAAACACCCCCCAAAAATCCAATAATCAAACTCAATGGACTAATTTCTTTCAATTTCTTAGAAAATCTCCTCTTCCAACAAAGCCTACATCACCCAGCCTAAAACCATCACCATATTATCCTCATGAAATTCAATTACCTGTTATTCCTATAGAAGAGCATGAAATTAATAATGATTTTTCAGAACAAATTGCTCAATCATATTTTCTCCCAAATTGACATTATCCTGAATTCTCGACTAATAATTCGAGACAATTTTATGAGCATAAAAAAGATTCTATTTCTGGTAATATTCAATACTAAAAAATAAAAATCTTTTATATAATTTCCAAGGAAGATTGGAATCAAGACTTATATAAATCAAAACTCTGTGGACCAGCTATGCGTCCCAACCATTTTAATTACTTTGATTATATCAAAGCTTGGACTCATGTCTTTTTTCTCCAGAATAGTTAATATCGACACTCATGGTTCATATATTTTTTCTTAAATTTTAACAAAACTATGTTTATCCCAAATTGGTTGAAATTATGGTTTACTCAATTTGGACCACATATCAAAATACTTCCTGATCTTTTATTTGAGACCTACTTCCTATGGGATGAATTTACCCATCCTCAAGAACCAAAGTTTCTCCATTTCCTTATGGAATTTAATATTCCTTGGATTATATTTTGGAAATATTCCATCTCCCCCATCAACCATATGCCTTATTTATGCCACCATTATGCCTCTAAATGGTGGATTAAATTTGACATACCAGAAGACTATTTTCCTTTACAACATAAAAAATTAATGGAAATAGTTCACAAAGGAAGACAAGACAGTGTTTATGGCTTCCCAAAATCAATGAGTACAGGAAGACATTCTTCGACCCTAATTGCTATGGACTATGATGCCATCAAAGCATCATTAAAAGAAAAATTTCCATTGACTTCAAAAGCTGAAATAATGAATTTAGTCATTGCCGAAATATCCACTAAATTAACCAATGATTTAAGTGATGATTCATCAGATGATACTCCGAAAACCCCAATCTCTCCATTAACTCCTCCAGAATTAAAAAATGAGGACGATTGCTTTGGAATTTTAGACCTTTAAAAACGTCACCCATGACGCATACTCAAAAGGACAACAAAGATAAAGATGCTATGATCATCAGCCATGTCGCATGACAAAAGAGATAAGGATGCCAGCTTGAAGCATCTCCTTTAGAGATACGGATGCTAGTTTGCAGCATCTCCTTTATTTAAAGGAACCTTTTCCGTACTACTATTTTTACTTTTTGTTCTAAAGTCATTTGTCTGTTATGTAAATTAGATTTCATTTGGGTTTCATTTGGTCAGACTTTCAGTCTTATATAAAATCATATGTTAGCAGTTTGTGATCAGAATCGTTTGAAAGTTGAAATAAAAGAAGTGTTCGAAGTTTGAAGGCATCCAAGAGTTTTTTCTTTCTCTATTCTCCAATTTCATTCTGTAAGATTTCTTACTCATATTTTCATATTTACTTGACTATCATATTGGAAGCCCATAGTTATGACTATCATATTATATTGGAAGCCCATAATTGATATCATACCTTCTCCCATCATTTGTTATCTATTTTACAACCCAAACATAAAAGAAAATAAAATCGCCATCTATTTCTTTTCATATTCTCCAATCCAAAGTGGGTGTTAACGTACTAGAGTTAATCTGCTGTAGAAAACATCAGTACAAAGTCGATTATACCCCTCTTTTTGGGCGTGACCCACATCTCCTCACATGGGATGGTTTCCGTCCATGAAGCTAACAGATTGTCCTTAATTGCCACAAGTCAAATAGTAGAAGGATGAAGTAGAAAGAATTGATAAATTATGGACCAAGTAAACAGATTTTGGGTAGTTGATTAAAACCCCGTTGCTATGAAATCCAATTCCCGAAAGCTAACTTGTTTCCGAACAGTTTTAGGGTTTCTCCGGAAGGACAATTAAACGGGGAGGTTGCGCCGTCGGGCAGACGAAGCTTTCAAGTAGTTACTGTTGCTGTTGCATCATCGTAATCGGCCCCATCCTCTGCTCCATTCTTCTTCGTAGGAGATACCAGAATCATGGCGAACTGTTCGTCCTCATCCTTTCGTCTCTATTCCTCCACACACGTACGTTTTTGCATATATTTATGCTGATATGTCTCCATGTTTTATTGTGTTTTGGTCTTTATGGCAGCAATGGCTCGGTCTTTTCTGCAAGTGGCATCCACGGAGGAGGTTGCTCCCCCGCTGAGAGTGGTTCAGATCGAAGGACTGGTACTTTCCTCTCTCTCTCTCTCTCTCTCTCTCTCTGCTAACAGGCGCACGCACACACCCTATTGGAGTTCTTGCCTTCGTTTCTTAAGTTGTTCTCGTTTCATGTGGGCTTTGATGGATTTTATTTTTCTCATTTTGCATACAATTTTGTGTGCTTTTGTTCTGTTTAGGATTAGTATAACCCGCATTGGATACATTTTTTGGGTTCAAACTTTGTATCCTCGACTATTGCGAAAATGGATGACATGAGAAGCAATTATAATTGTATATTTTTACGTTTTCTCTTGTTGTGGTGTGAAATAAAGGCCCATTAAAATCACCGTAATACTTGCATTGGGATTGGATTTGGTGGTCATATGTTTTTGATCCTTTTCTTTCCCCACTGCGTTGTAAGCAAAGAACACAATTTTGAGATCTCACTATGTTTTCATCTTTTCTGTTCAGACAAAGCTCCTTTTGCACGACTGATTTCCTGTGGTATATAAGGTCCTCTTTAGTGTGATAATTAAATCAGTTGAGAGAAAGTGCTTGACTTGCTTTGCTGTTTTAATGTTTTTTACTCTTTGTTTTCTTCCATTTAATTTTTTTTTCCTCAGTGGAAGAAAATCACACTGTCCTTGTTCATGTGGGTATGCATTAACGGTATGTTGGATATGTGAACACAGATTACATTTTATATTGATCACGAAACAAGGATGTTCTGGTCAATCTGACCTATCTAGTTCAACCCGAATATGTGACTCTGACCCCCATTTTTTATTTGGGTAAGGTACGCATTGTATAAAAACAAGAAAACAAAAATACTCATCTACAATGGGCATTCCCCATGTAGATACGCCACAAAGGAAACCCAATTAAAAAGTAAACTAAATCTAAAAAAAAGCAAATTAAATCAAAAGGCGTAAAAAAAATAAATTTTCCCGACTAGTCATTGCAAAACCTGGATTAAACTATCTTTTCGGTGAATGAATCAGTTCAGTTGGGCAGATCATAACTAATCAAGGCCTTGGATAAAATATTTTTCTTGCACTTTTTAGTTTTGATCAGATTAATATGTTGGAGTTTCCTGATTCTTGACTTGTATAGTTGGATAGTACGATGATGCCTTCAGTTTGCTCATATTGCCATATCTCTTGTGAAAAACAGGTTATACTAAAGATTATCAAACATTGCAAGGAGTTTTCCCCAGCTCTTGTGACAGGGCAACTCCTTGGACTCGACGTGGGAAGTGACCTGGAAGTTACTAACTGCTTTCCATTTCCAGTACGCGGGCCTTTTCTTCAGTCTATATTCTATTTATTCTAGTAAAAGGAATCAGTGATTTATTTTAGAGAAAGATAAAGATCTGCATATTTTTTCTTCACTCTCCTGTTGAATTCAATAGCATGCTTGTAACTATAATGACAGACTCGGGATGAAGAGGAGGAGATTGAAGCAGATGGTGCCAATTATCAACTTGAAATGATGAGATGTTTGAGAGAGGTTAATGTGGATAATAATACTGTTGGATGGTGAGTTTGGTTTACTATTGCTCTTCCGTTAAACGGGAGTATGTAAAGAGAGTAACAAACCTTTTATATTTGTTTACCATAATTGTCTTTCCTTTGTGGTTATCAGTTTTTGTTTCTGTAGTTTCTTAAGGACAAAGGATACCATTTTGGATGCATCCAGATTTACTGTTTTTAGGTTGATGATTTTGTTTATTGTTGTTTTGTGTGCTTTTTGGCTACAAATAAGGGGCTTGAAACTACTTGTGTATTTCAAAAGAGGGAGGGCAAAAGAAAAAAGGGAGAGAGGGGGTGGGGTTGCTTCGGTAGCTTGTTTAACCATAAAGATTGGACTGCAAGGCCAGTGGTTCACGGAGTCCAGTTTTTTCGTTGTCTTTTCACTAATTGATTTCATGGTCATACCAACTGGCTTATTTTTATTTATTTTGGAGTGTCCGAACCAGCTTACGCGCACTTCGACTAATCTCTGGGGAGCCAATCCCACCCCCCGCTTACGAGATCCCAATGAAAGCCACTGCAAAACCTTGTATGGATTTGCCCTTTAGAGTTGATAGCACTCGGGTGGTTTTGAACCTGAGACCGTAGGAGGAAGCAAACCCCTAGGTTCCCAGGCTTGACTACCAGACCAACCCTTGGGCCTTGGGGTTATACCAACTGCCTATTGCTTAATTATTTTATCAGGCTCCATCTTTTTAAGTGTAGTATCTTGGCTGCAGAGTGTGAGAGTATTGGAAGCAGTACTGCTTTGACTTCATATTGGATCGGGATGGAAACCCACAGGGTGTTCATCTGAAAGATTAGTGGCTTTTAGCTCCTATGTTGGCTTTTAATTACTTTTGACGAGTCTATGGCTGGTTGGGGAGGATTCTGCCTGAAATTAACTTTTGTAACGAATTAGGTACTATACCAAATCTTAATACATACTTGGAAGAGTGCATAAATCTGTTTTTCTTAAAATCAGTAAATGTTGGGGACTTCATGTTGATTGATAGTGAAATCTTCAGGTACCAGTCAACGCTGTTAGGTTCTTTTCAGACTGTTGAACTTATTGAGACCTTTATGAATTACCAGGTAATATTTTCTCATTCTAATACTTCAGTTTTCTTTTGAATATTGGATGTTTCATTGTTGATCAGATGAGATAGTGAAGTTCCATTTCCACAGTCAGAAGGTCATAATTTTCTATGATTGCAGAATTATCTGTGATTTGCTTGGAAAGCATGCTAAGTACTTTTATATGATGGCAAACAGTGTGGAATTGGGGTTTAATGCAATGACCTTAATGCTGCTATGCATTCTCATTATGTAAAGTATGGAATGATAAACTCAAGAAGTAACTACAAGGTTTTAAAGGCAACTGTGCAATGTGAGGTGTTTTAGCCCTCATGAGGCAAGGTGTAGGCCTCTCGGCATTGAGGCATAAGCATTTTAATTTTTAACTTTTTGAGTTTAATGAGTAGATAAAATTATTAAATATGAGAACACAGTGGGAGAGATAAAAATGCTAAACTAAAATTTGTGCAAGCTCCTCTAAAGCTTGCAATATATGTATGTATGTTAAAGTGAGTGTGCACCAGTTTTTAGGAGGAAAAAAAAGTCAAATAGGTATCTCTACCGCCAAGCAAAAACTGATAGCTTGAGAGGGTGAGTGTGGGAAGATTTACAGGCAATGTGTTTTTGAAAGAGTACGCCGTAGAAATGCAGATAATTTTGCAAAAAGCGACAAGGCTTAGGCTGTTTGTCGGTAAAACAAAAAGTTAGAGGGCCTTGGGGCATTTAGTCTAATTTTGTGTCGGCGTCAGATGCGAGGCTCAAATTAGCCTTTGAAATCATTGAAAGTCACATGATTAGTTGGCCACTTGATCAATTGATTTTCTTATTATCCATCAATAATTGCTTTAGGTTTTCAATATGCAATTATGGCATATTGCACAAGCCTACGTGAAGTTGCATGTACAACTTTTGTAGAATTGCGTAATACCATCTCTTTTAGTTGAGTGGCTGAATATTTTGCTAATATTATAAATTTTTGTTCATTGTAGAGTTGTGCTTGCATTTTGAATCATTTGGCATTACTAGTAAAGTTGCATGTGTGATGCATTTGGTTTGTCATACATGTTTAGAGTAAAATAGGGGTCTCAATTTTTTTGTCATTGAAAAGGTTATACTCTCGAGAGTTTTCGCTCTGTGTGGTACAATAATTTTAAAATGATCACGATCATCTTTCTTGCTTCAACACTGGCTTCCTATTAAACTGAAACCTTAGAGTTTTGATGACCTACAAGAAACATTTCTTTCCTATTACTCGTGGTTTGTATATCTGCTGAACAGGAGTGGGATCCTTCAAATTCGAAGTGTGTTTAGCTACCCTGTGAGCCAATATTTCTTATAAGAACAAGGGGTAAAAATAGGATCACAATTGGAAATAGCAGAAGTGAGAGATTGCAGCATCAATTATCACTTCCAGATCACAATTGCGGCCCAAAATCTTGGCTGGGATGTTAATAATGGCCTGTGCATGATCCCTTTAACTCTGCACATGAGAAAGGTTTTGGAATTAGGAAAACCATATAATACACTATTTTTAATGAATATTATCCTTGTAGTAAACAAAAAGAAAAGAAAAGAACTTCCAATCAGATAGAGTTGGATTGCAAAAGGAAACCATAGTTAAAAGCTAGTTTAAGGCTGAAACCCAAACCAGACACCCATGCTAACAAGTCCTTGCGTAAGTCACCTCATGCAAAGATCCATTACTAGCATGCATCCAAAAAACAAAGTCTGTAAGAAGCAAATCAATATGTCTAATGAGAACCTCAATCTCCTGCTTCTATTTCTATGATCACAATAATGATTAATGACTGCTTAGGCACAGTGCATCATCGTAGAATATAACTGACTGATAGCTCAAAGTAAGAAGCACAGCGTCCCATCAGGAAACAGTCTTTTACAAGTGAAGAAGCTTGCTGTACCCAAACAACTGAAGAAACACATCATGAGTCTCGGGCAATAAAACCAAGTCCCCCTCATCCATGCTTTTGTGACTACAACCAATGGGAAAATTGAGGTTAACCCATCCCATGGCTGGAGAAGTCCACATGGACTCCCCATGTTCCAGATGAGTTCTGGTTAGCTCAACATCATGGCATCACCCACACTGCAATTGGTATTAGTTTTAAACATGTTCCGGCTGAGGTCTGGTTACCTCACCATAATGGCATCATGCCCCCCTGCAATTGGTATTCATCTTAACTTTGAAATGCTCAATTTCCTAAAAAGATGCATTGCTAATATTGAGCTAATGACTTGAGTAATGCACAAGCTACCAGTGCTAGATGTCTCGTCATTTGTTGGTTCAATCTACCACTTTTATAGAAACATTAACACACGTCATTAAGATAAGCAAGTGTTAGAATTGCATTGAATTCAGCTGTGGGGTCTTGGCTACCCCTTCACACCTGATTCTCGTAGCAGAGTCTGTGTGCAAGAGTTAATGGAGAAAAGCTTGTAAAGTTGGTGATAACTATAGTTTGTTTTCAAGGTACTAGGAGTCATCTTCTTATTTTCCTAGGCCGGCCAAAAAAGAGAATAAAGGAACTTACATGTACATATCTCTTCACAAATTCAAATCTCAAACGCCGTAGAATGATCAACGAATGTACTAAACACACATCGTACTGACAATATATGGCTGTAATACTTTAGTGGTAGGACTTTGACTCAAGAAAGATACTTTCCAAACAGTATCATCCGGTTCAAGAAACGGAAGGGAAAAAAGAAAATTGGAAAACCATCAAATGTTTTCTTATCATTATAAAGATTTAAAGCATTTGTCTGTCCTTCATTGGTTAAAGATGATCACAGAAGGAAGAAGTAAGGAAACTTCTGCATGAATAGGCATAATAATAACCACCCATTTTCACAGTAGATGCCAACATACAAGAATTATTACATGGCTTGATAATCTAATCCTAGCGCAAAATTTCTGGAAAGTAATTAAATACTTGGTGAGTGGTGACTTGATTGACCAAATATATATAGACACAATCCTGGTGTTGTGTGCATAACAGCTCTCAGGTTTGACAAGTATTGATTCATGTGCAGGGCAATAGTTTAATCTTTAGGTTAGACGCATTGAGCATTCATCCTAAAAGACTGGAAGACTAAGTAGTTTATCAGGTGGTTGAGCATGACTGCATGATGATACTAACTAAAAGAAAGGATATCACAACGACGGTGGAATTAGGATTTGTACACTTTCTTAAGCTTTAGTTTCTGACATGAGTGAATGCGGAGTCTCATCAACTAATAATACAAGTTTTCTTAGTGTAATTCTTAAAGACATGACATGTCGACAATTTGTTATATTTAAGGTATTATCTGCATGAAACCTTTACAACCGTATGAACAGATTGCACCCATTTACCCGCTTCTGACTTGCATTAGGTTTTCTTCTCTCAAGCCACAAGCCTCAATCCCAACTTCGCCCCATCCTCTTCCATCCCTAGTATAAGATCGGCCCTTGAAAAGCACAAAAAGAAGGAAGTGGAATGATTTAAAAACGAATCTAGTGGAGTAGTAGTAGCCCTTCTATGAATCTTGTGCAGAACAAACTTCGATTTCCACTGCCAAAACTACACCAAGACCAGATTTTAAAAGTTTACTCCAGACAATGATATTTTACGTACTCTTGTAGCTTTTTTGCCATTTATCAGCATACTGTAACAGTCACTTAACATGTTCCAAGAGCATATATGTTCTTGTCTAACATACCACCTTCATACCTGTTTCAAACAAACTGGATTTGTTCTTTTCTTTTTATCATGTCTGGAATCCTCCTCAAGATTTCTATTTCTCAAACTGTAAGTCATAGTTAAATCTTATAATGAAGATTCTACTAACAGGATAACACTGACTGTACATTCTGATTGGCTGAATGGATTTCATGTGGTGGAATTTTTATAAAGAGTGCAAGTTCATATTTTGGCTTAAAAAATAACTTATTGGGAGTAAGTTCTATTTTAAAAATCAGTTTTTAGCGTTTTTTTTCCATTCAATCTTTATGTGGGCCTTAATTTTCCAGAAAGATGAATAAGGAATCTAGGAAAGTTACTCAGGACCCACAACTGAAGGAAAAAAATTCTGTTATTATATATATATAACTGAAAAAGAAAAAAGCAGGAGAAAAAGCATTTCTTATATATTTCAATTTATTGCAACTGAATGACATAATTCAAGCACATGTTTGAAAGCGGGGATGGTGGCTATTGACAAATGTATGAAAAAGATACTCCAAGCATTGGCTTTTGACTAAACACAAAGGACAACTTACTTGATGGGCACTGGCATAATAACCTATTGACGACTTGGCAAAATTTGAACTTACAAAGTGGTGGTCTTCTCTGGGGGAATTTGGCGTTGTATTCATCTTTTTGGGGGTTGTCGGAGAAGGGCTTTTGAATTGGCGGATACTGATTTTGAAGGGATGTTGCTGAAGATGGGGAGATTAAGATGGATGCCTTTTTCGTTTGCAAGATGTGGGAAAGGAATTTTTGTTGAGGGTGTGTCGAATCTTTCATTTGAAGTTCGCTGTGGTGGGTTTTCAAGTGAGCGTTGCTATTTTTTGGCTGTGCCAATTCCATGTTAAGTAATTTGTGGGAATACATGACTTTTGGGTCCGTTTGCAGCTCATCGCTTATTTCTTTTAAAATGAAAATTGAAAGCCCTTTAAGGAATTATTAAATGTAGACAAACAATTAGGGTGGTTCCCTTTCGTCATATTAAGTCTATAGATATGTAAACGCACACTCTACTTCAATGAGATGCATAGTTGTGCTTTGTGCCTAGCTATGTAGCACAGATACGGATATGAGATATGGATACATATATGATACGATACGGATACAGCGATATGACAAAATCTAAAAAAGTAGGTTTTGGATATGGATATGGATACAGATACGGATACGGATACGTGGGGTTACGGCTGTAAAATTAATTTTTTAAATAATTAATAATCATGGACTATGCATAAAAATGAGCTAAGAGAAATAAAAGTGTAGTTGAATTGCTAATACTATGTTTGAGACCTATGAAGCATTGACTCACTACACACTACAGAGACTCTCGTATGATAATTCGAAAGTTTCAGCTTCAGACATATTCCTACAAGAGGAACATGATTATGCTTGTCATCATTTATCTACGTATAGTTTCCATCCCAAGGAAAGCAATGTGAACACAGACCAAAATCCATGTTTGTAAATCTAAAGTATGCAATATAAATAAATAAAAAAAGAAACATCAAGATATAATTAAGATATAATTACACGTTTTTCCCATGTCTTTATTTTGTATTTTTAAAAAAAAATTATTTTTAACCCCAGCCGTATTGGAAACGTATCTTGCCGTATTGGAAACGTCTCCCTCGCATATCGGAAACGTATCTGAAATTAAATTGATTTAATTTTAGTACTCGATACTTCTTAGGCGTATCCGATACGTATCGGGCGTGTATCAGTACTTGAGAAGTATCTGATTCGCGCACGCGACTAGTTTTGGAGTATCCGTGTTTCATATGTGCCTAGGCTGTAGGCTACTGGAGGCTTTTTTGCTTGGGTGCGTTCACATGATTTCACCGCCACCAGGATGCACATGGTATATCTATTTGTAGTAGTTTTATACTATACTCTGGGTATTGTCCAAGTTGTGTTTGCTTGCCTTATGCCTTCCATGCATTTGCGCTTTGTGCCTAGGCTCCTGGAAGCTTTTGCACTTAAGTGCATTCACACGATAATGCACTACCAGGATACACATGGCATATGTATTTCCAGTTGTTTCGTATTATATTCTGGGTATTCTCCAACTCATGTTTGCTTGCCTTATGCCTCACAAGCTTTCACCACCATTGTATTGGACACACTTGTTGCATTGTAATTTGTAGCATAACCTGTCATTGTCCAAGTTCTTTTTGGTTTGCTTTGGATGTTTACACTCATGCATGCATGACGCATGACTAGAATGAGGTGTGTTGAATGCTTGAATACTTTTAGAAGCCCTTTCCCTATTTAAGTCACACTCATCCTATTATTTTTTCATAATTCAAGGAGAAAAAGTGTTGTAGAAGTGAAGCAAACAATTTGGTGGTTTCGGTGATATGTTAATGATTCTTCTATGCTTATTTGTACTTGTTTGCACATAATCTGAGCATCACTTAAGCTATTTTGCCTTCCCATATAACTCATTTCCATTGTTAAAGATGCGCGTATTTCTCATAGAAGCACGCAGAGGCATATGACTAGATACTTGATGCGTGTAGGATTTCCCTATAATTACCCCCTATCACTTTCTAAAAGAAAGAATCCAATCTGCATATTTTTCGATCGATTGTATAATCCATGTGCTCATTTTTCGTTGTTTGATGTGTTATTTTACTTGAGCACGTGATTGTTTGTCTAATGTGGCATGATATGTGGTTTCAGGAGAATATAAGACAGTGTGTTTGCATAATTTATGACCCTTCAAAGTCCAACCAAGGTGTCTTGGCTCTCAAGGCGTTAAAGCTGTCGGATTCTTTCATGGATCTTTATCGAAATAATAATTTTACTGGAGAGAAGTAAGGTTTCCTTTTATTGTGGAGATAATTATTGGAAGAGACATCATTCTTAGTCTTATTCAATTTGCATTTTGATCTGTAGGTTGAGAGAGAAAAATCTGTCATGGGTGGATATCTTTGAGGAGATACCCGTATGCTTCTCATGCTTTGGTTTTCTTCTAGTATTCTTTGTTTTGTCGGCTATCATAATTGCTAGAATACTAAGATCTTTCTATGTCATGACTGCCTTTCTGTCCTTATATCCTTATGCCGTGGGTGTTCATCTGGTTATTACGTAAAATCTGATTGCTCAGTTATGGAACTTTGTTCTCATGAAGCATGTTTCATATTTTTGATATTAACTTCTTCTGGATTTGTTAGCAGATACATTAGCTGATTAAGCAAGTCGTGATTTGGAAGAATTAAACCACATTTCCATTTGGTTGTTGAGTTCTTTTAAGCTGAGGCCTCCCGAAGGGCATTCTTGTGATGCAGATCGATCTGTGCCTTGAGTTGTGAAACTTTGCTATCTTCCATTAGTGTTCTGAGTATCATGATAGTTGATCTTTGGGACATTTCTTGATGGATTCATAATAAAACATGTGTTTCCATGCCTCTTTTAGATTCTAATGCTGCGCTCTGTGTATACCAGATCAAGGTTTCAAATTCTGCTCTTATCAGTGCCTTTATGACAGAGTTGGAAGCTGATAAACCTGTGACCCATGTAATCTTCCATCTGTTTGTGGATACTTAACCTTGATGTGTCTTTCCTAGTAATTGTTAACTTCATCTTTCTTTTGCTTTATAGTGTGATTTTGATCGGCTACAGTTATCAACGAATCCGTTTATGGAGAGGAATGTCGAATTCTTAATTGAATGCATGGATGACTTATCAATGGAACAGCAGAAGGTTATTCTCTCTTTTTTGTTTTGTTTTTTTTTTTGGGGCGGGGGGGGGGGGGGGGGGGGGGTGTCTGTGGGTTGTGTGTGCACTATTTTTTGGTCGGCTTTCAGCTTGAAAAGACTAGCATATAATTTTCAGTTTCAATTCTACTATCGGAATCTGTCACGACAACAAGCGCAGCAGCAAGCATGGCTACAGAAGAGAAGGTATCTCAATGATTTCCCAGAATGTATTAGGGACTATTCTCTGCAGCGTATGCCTTACTTTAATGATTGTTATGCCTCCATGCTACCTTAATTTCTACAAGTTGCTTTTCAAAACTCGCTGCCTGTTCCTTGTTTGGGTTATTGTGGATGTCTTCCAAGTGTTACTTCATAGTATAGTGAACAGAACTCTTTAAACCATATGTCCAATGCTTGTTGAGTAACTTGAAAAAGATGAAAAGCCCAGGTGTAGATGTGTATATTCAATGCATTGTTTGGAGTGTTACTCATTGTTTACAAGATTCATTAGACTCGAGTAGGTTGTTGTTAGATGATGATGGCAGTGTCACAAAGATGTTTCTAAGATAAGTGCAGATGGGAATCTGTGGTGGATGACTATCATGTACACTTTAGGTGGGACAGCATGGGACCTTAAAAGCCATCTCACTGGGATACTGTTTGTCGACCTAAGCAGATAAGGGAGATGGCTTTCTTTTGTAACAAAACATGAATTCTAACCAGAAGATTGGGATTTCCTTATTTCTGGTAGCTTTCAAAGATAGGGAAATAGCAATCATCAGGGATTAGTGGCTTTTATCTAGATAGTCCATGGGCTTGCTTTCGTAGTTGAGTTGTATAACATCTTTCTACTCAGTCATGAAATCCAACGCGCCCCACATTTCTCTTATTCCTGTGCATTGTTTATGCTCGGTCCGAGGGGTCATAGTGATTCACTACACTTATTTATTAATCGTTATGTTCCACATGGCTTTTTACTGCAAAAAACTTGTGCGATTATACTAGGAAAACCCATTTACAAGCCTAAGGAGATAACTTATCACGACCTTGATCAAGAACATGCACAAAGGCGACACATCCTAACACCCTCGGAGTGAGGAAAATGGGAGAATAACCAAGATTTTACAAGAAAAAGGGGATTGATTGTTGAGTATATTACATAGGACATTTGGTTAATAAGGTAACATGTTAGAACGACATTAGACCAAAACTGCTTGGGTACCTGCATGTTGAACATTAAGGTCAAGGCAACGTCTAATAAGTGGCGATGATTGCGTTCAACAATACCATTTTGTTAGGAAGTACGAACACAACTAATTTGATGAATAATATGACAGTCAACACTAAAAGAGTCAACTACAAAGGGCATATATTCGAAAGCATTATAAGAACAGATAGTCTTAATCTGTTTTTCCAAAATGGGTTGACATCTCATTGTTAAACTTAGACAAAACACATGGTAACTCAGATCTTTGTGTCAATAAAAATAACCAAGACATACATACGAGAATAGTCATCAACAAAAACCACAATAATTATATCCAGTAACACTCGTCCTAGAGGTACCCCATATTTCCGTGTGAACTACATTACAAGGCACGGGCTGATGACCATGAGTATTACTCGAAAATGAACTACAATGATGTTTTCCAAGATGACATGCTTCACACTCTAAACTAGATTAATGACTCAAACCAGGAATAGAAAATCTGAGTTTAACCACGGAGTGGTGGCCTATTCGAAAATGCCACTCCAGAGGAGATACTGTAGTTCTCAAAGCTGATAAGGGTACACTTGAGGTACAATCAACATCCAGGAAATAAAGACCATCCTTCTCATTCCTCGAACCAATCATCCTCTTCGTCCTGAGGTCCTAGAAAACAGATGAGGTAGGCGAAAATGTTACCGAACAATGTTAAGATTTAGTCAATTGACTAACAGGTAGGAAGTTAAAAGGGAAATCCGGGACATAGAGACTAGAGGGAAAATTGAAGGAGCGAATGGGATGGAGAGCAGCATTCCCATGAATAGGTGGGGATGAACCATTAGCTAAAACAATATGATGGTTAATACGATGCAAGGAAGAGAATAGAGATGAATTACCGGACGTATGTGTGGCTAGCGCTAGAATCAATAATCCAAGACGGAGGCTTAAGTGCCGCACATGCAAAATTATCTGAATTGGCCAAGGTGTTAGTAGGGGAAGTTGAGGGCAAAACGAAACGCAATGTATGAACCAACTCAGTAACCTAAGTAGCGAGTGTATCATGAGAATCAGAAGTAGGACAATAACGAATGGATGATTGATGCTGGGGTTGTGGACTGCTATCGGTGACCTGAAGAACATAATTTGTTTTATTGTCTTTCTTCCGATAGTAATGATTAGTAGCACCACAATGATCACATATGCGATCTCCATCCACCAGTATGACCACCACTGCTATTGCCACTACCAGGACAACCATTATGACGAAGACCACTGCCTGAAACTAGAGTTGAGGACTCCGGAGCAGAAGCAACACAATGATGCATACTAGGTTACTAGACCAAAGAGGATCGAGAGAGATGAGAATATTGATTAGTGGCAGTAGGAAGAGTCTCACTAGCAAGTATTTTATCCTTGAAGTTGGAAGATCAGGATTTAAACCATATAACACTGAAGCAACCATGAAATCCTCCCAATGACGCTTCTGTTGCCTATATCAAGGGTGAATGGGCGATGCTGTAACAACTGATCCCACAAACTCTTAAAGAGTGTTGTTTTACTCAAGACAACTTTTGAGACTCCTTAGTTTGTGGAAATTTGCTCATAAAGCTCAAACATCTTGAAACATCACTCTATTGTGAGGACGACTTGACAAGAGAATCTCATATCTGTTTGGTCGTATCATAAAACGCAACATTAGTAGCAACACGAGGCTCTAAACTGTGCCAGAACTAACCCATTAGAACATAATCTGCTTGCTTCCAATCAGGAAGCTTGGCATCAAGAAATGTAAGAAAATACCAAGAAATGTAAGCTTGGCATCAAGTAACAAAGAATATAAGAAAATACAAAAACTCACATTAAAAGGCCTAAAAAAAGTTCAGAAAAATCACCATAAATCTTAAAAGATCATACGACGAGAGCCATAAACTCACTTGTTCTCGATGTCCGTACCCAATGATGACATCATGCTGGCATTGTCATACAAATGAAGATGCCAACACGCCAAAATCACCTTCAGTCAATTTTCAAGTTATTTAGATGTTTTTTAGGGTTGGATTGATTCGCTGTGATACCAAGTTGAAGTGTAGAATAGGAGTTAAGGTTATATAGAGAGAAGAAGAGGTAGAGAGATGAAGAGAAAGAGGTAGAAGCGTTCACTTAGCTTCTACGCGTCACATGGGTGTCTATAAGAACAGACTAAGAGAATTACAAGAATACCCTAGGTCGCATAAAGAGAGAAAGCAATAAGCTTATAACACATTTTTATCAATAATATTGAATGCTTTTTTATCTCTCACGTTAAAATTACAAATACTGGTTGATTAAATTAAATTATTAACAATCATATTTTAAGTGGCATCCTAATATTTCTTTTAGACTCTGCCACTTATTTGATACATTGATTCAAAAAATCTACCAACAGATTTTGACATAATTAAACTCTTTAGGTGCTTCAATGGGGTATTATCAATCTCAATAAAGAGATGTGGATTAGTATATTGTTTTCCAATTCACCAAGCTTATTGACCCAAATAAAGTTTCACTTTTTTGAGGCTAAATGTGTGTTTATAATTTACTTCGGGATTAAGAGTTAAACACTTGTAATAATCATGTGTTAGTTATCTTGTGTAGTTAATATAACAATAATCACATCCAAGAAGTCCAATTCAATACATGCAAAGGACACTAGCAAATGAGTTGAAACTACATTTTTTTCGTGGTCAAGATAGACATACTAAATTATTGGGCTACAATCGTACCAATGGAGTGTCTAATTTTCAAATCATCTAGAGAACTTAAACTTATTTTCTTGCAACAATTGATGATCTCATTTTCCGTATGTGCACCAAACTCTAAAAACTTGATCAACTATTATGGCTCCATTTGGCTTAACTTATTTATATTAACTATTTTTTGTCTTTATTCAAAAAAAATTTGTAGTTATTTCTTTATCAATTTTTTGTTGATTATTGGTTCATCTCGATGAAAGCAATCTAAAAAATATAAAATTATGTCCAAAAGTTAAAAAAATTCACTAAAGACAAAAACTAAGTCAGATGTTGTTTTGGGCTTATTTTTTTCCTTTTCTGATTTTTTTTAGTTTTTGGACGTAATTTATGCTTTTTTGAAACTTCTTGTCGAGACGAACCAATAAACATCCAAAAATTGACGTTAGATAAAAATTGTAAAAAAATTTCAAGCAAGAACAAAAAAACAATCAGACAATAATCCAATAATTACCTAAGGTAGAGTAAAAGTCACACATGCATCACATTAAATGAATAGTATAATAGAAACTTCTGCTCACGAAGATTGTGGTAAAGTAGAATAACAGATTCTATTAATCAAATAATATCCTAAGTTCCATTGAAAATACGGCTTTTAGTTTCTATGCCTAGCATATATATCATACGATAAGCTTAGAAACATACAACTTTTGGACCCGAACAATACATGATGCGCTTTGTAAAGTTTTCTGAGCTATATCTTATGAAAGGACATGAAGATGGACGTGGTAATATATACCCAATATAGAGATGCATATCCTATTTTTATTTGGACAAGCTAGGTTTAAGTGACCATGGATTATGTGACAGTTAGATGCATGATTGGACTTCACAGTTGTATATGCGTAGTAATATTCTTTTGCTGCATTTTAATTTTAATTTTTGAGTTAATTCATGTGTTCTATAGGTCAGAGAACATGGCACGTAAAACTGCTGGAGAAGAACTGTTACCAGAGGAGGATCCCTCAAACCCTGTCTTTAAGCCGACCCCTGAACCGTCACGGTTGGATAGCTTTCTCATAACAAATCAAATTGCAAACTACTGTAATCAAATTAACGGGTATGTTACATTATTTGAAGACATTAGAGTTCTTACACTAGCGCTGAGTTATTTTTATAAAATTAAACTGGTGGAGGTTCTATTGTGTGCCCCCACAGGTGTATATGCATGTGTGTATATGTTATTGTGTGTTATATGTTGCGATCTGCTTTCACTATCCATTGATATATGTGCTTGGCTTATACATATGTATACTTTTTTGTATGGTTTATCTGTATTACTTTTACTCTATACAGGTGTTTCAACTTATATGCTTTATAAAATATGTTATTGGTACTCTTTGATTCTGTAATAAGAAAAATCACAAATCAAAATGTTAAAACTACGTTACGAGAAGATGAATTAACTGCAGGCGTGGGGGACTGGGAAGCAGTGAAAGAGGAGGCCCAAACCCCAAAGGAAATTCTGAAACTGTGTATGAGTTGTGCCCCCTCGTGTCCTCCACCTCAGCACTAGGTAGTCCTATGCCTGGGGTAGGCTCCGACGATTTCATTGGGTGAAAATGGGGAGTGGCTGGTTTGATAGAATTTACAAATTTCCGAAAAGCGGAATCTCTGCCATAAGCAAAATTTCTTGCACAAGCAAAATCTCTTCCACATGGCCATAAATAGAATCTCTGCCATATTACATTAAATGCCAGTCACTGAAAGAACTACTGGGGTTTGAACTTCAAAAAATAGAACGTTTGTGTTTCTTCATACTCTCCTACGTTCGTACTGAAAAACAGTGGAGTAGCTGATAAGTATGGAACCATCGGCTGAGCAAGGAAGGCCCATCGTTGTCTGCCCGGCCTTTATGGCTCCCCAGAGAACAACACATTGAAAGCATAGCTCCTGGGCCTTAGCAGGCTTTAGGGTGTGGAGGCAAACTATGTCTGCCTAGTACGGAAGAGAGGGGTGCCAGCTAAGGTGATGTTGCTAGGTAAGGGATAAGGATAGAGAAACAATTGCAGTTATGATGCCTTGTCCAAACCCAAACCCCGTTAGGGTTCCATTACATGTCTGTAATCACTGAAAGAGGTACGTGACTTGTTACACTAGAAAACTTGAGCAAATTCCTAAATTTTAAGATTCTTAACGTAGGCATCAGAGGGGTGTTAGCCGACACTGCATTGGTGTCTTAGCTTTTTGCTTGCAGGTTGGAACTGAGAAGAGGTGCCCATCAACCGTGTTATCAACCTCTATTTCAAATAGTTATTTGTTTCCAATTTGGGAATGTCCCACATATGGTCCTCTTTGAAAAGTCAACAAAAATTTGTAAACATGCCAAACATTCCTTTATAAATGGCCGAGTATATTAAAACAGGACATATGCAGACAACAATAGAAATAAGTGCCGTTGATTAGATTTTGGGTGCATTAATTGCATCTCGTTAAAGATTAGAATTGTTATGACCTACCTCGGTGAAGCAATGTTCAACGTACTTGTTGGACCTTTGCTTTTGCCTCCTGAGGGCTTTGAGGCCCCGGCCAGATCTAGCTATCGAGGCCAACTGTTCATTCAATCTTTTCCTCGGGTAAGCAATGGCAGGACAAGGGGGCCGATATATCTCAAAGGAAAAACACACATGGCAGAGGGGTTACAAGTTTAATGCTATTTGATTGAATATATCGATGGTGATAATGCTACAATTGATTAACTAATGAACGACCTTACTGTATCCCCCATCATCATTTTAGTGCTATGATTAATTGTTTGTACAAATATTAACTACCTGCGTCACAAGTACAAATATACGTGCATTTGATGAGTGAAAAATGGACAGCTATCTCTAAAACTTTATCTAAATGCTTTTCTGTTCTGTAGCATTTGCTGCGTCAATGTGGCTAAATAATGCTGGGTCATGGCTTCTACCTTCACTTTGTGGTATTATGTTGTCAAGAATTATATGATTGGTTCTCTCTACTTAGTATGTAGACTGAATGAATCCCCAAACAATTAGTAATTTTTGTTTTTTGGTTTGGGATTTTTTTATTTCCAACCATAATTTTTATCTTCATAGGTTGTACATCTGAAAGGACAAAATATCAATAATAGAAATATTCCTTCTACTCCCTTATTCAGATTGTCACTAAATTTATCGGTTGGAGAATATGATTCTACACCCAGTGGCCTTTGGACCAAGATTAACATTTTGCTTTTATGGTTTCCAAGATTTTTGTCTGAAATCAGTTTGTGGACTTATTGTTGCAGGGTTGCTGGACAGAGTTTCAGCAAACTATACTTGATGAAGGCGTTAAATGAGAGTTGATGTGATGCCTATTTTATGAAATGCTGCATGACACTTTTTGGAAAAACTCGTGCCCGGTTGTTTGTTCTCTGACAAACGAACAATTGTTATTGTTAGTTTTGTTGGTCTTTATTGAGAAGAATGATGGATTTTGCTTCATAGCTTTTAATACATAATTTTTCTCGTCTTTTTAACCTATTTTTATTTCATAAAGATCTGTAGTGTGGCCCTAAGGGATTTAGGGATGTGAAAACCCCATTCCTGTTATCATACGGTTGATCTTTATGATGAACAAATGCATTACGAAATGATAAATAGTTCATATTATGGAATGTAGTAAATATAATTTAGTCTTTCAAGTTTATTTGTTTGCAAGGATAAATTTTACTTACCTGCCCTCAGGTTTTTAACAAATGTAGTGAATTTTCTTAAGCTTTTTGAAAATGTTGTCTTGAGTTTCATTTTAAACTATTCTCTATTATTCACAGTGACAATTTTTAACACGATGTTCGTGTTCAGTTTGGAAGAGAAAAGACGCAGTTGTCTTTGGATCAAAGTATATTGATTTCTCTTGATAATATATTTTAGGATAAGTTGCACTGACCTCACTTGAAGTTTTTGACAACTACAGAAACTTCTAGTAAGGTTTTCGAAATTGTGTTGACTTTCCCTATCTTCTACTGGCCAGTTGAATTGATCTATTGTTGTTAGTCGGTCGTGTGCGGGTGGCTGAAATTAATGATAGCAGAAAGTATGCGTTAAGTGCCTATTCTGCCTTCTTTTCAAATTTGTTATCCTTTAATCTTATTCCTCTATCATAACGTGTACTTTTTTTTAAAATTTGCTTCACGAACTTTAATATTGTATTTTTCTTTAAAGTTTGTGTAACACATCATATTTAAAAAGGTAGATATCAATGAGATATGATAGGCATCTGATAGAAAATTGTCACTTAATTAAAAGGTTATTCACCCAACATTCCAAAGTAAGAGATTCTTAATATAATTAGTTTATCTAATAATAAATTCAGTTGGAAGTTCTTTTGACATGCTGATTCCAGGGCCGGTCCTGAGTTTTCGGGGGTCTTTGGTGAAATATAAAAAAAGGACCTTTTGTATTTTCAAAACGTGAAAAGAAATTACAATAATTTTTAAGACAATATTATAAAAAATACTTTGCATTATAGATCACAAGAATACAAGTTCAAATATTACATGTTCTTCAATTGAGCTTCTTATTTTCTTGTTACTAAACAAGAACTTATCAATTGTTTCTTTTTGAGAATTGACTAATACTTTTATTTTTTTATTCTTTTTCCTCTTTTCATATCTGGATGTATAACTTCTTGAAGATATGATACACCTAATGAAAAAAAGTGACATTATAATTTTTTACAATTTATGTATTCTTTCCAAATAAACAAGCAATAACCAATATCTTGCGAACTAGCCTACTAAAACTCATCAAAATTGTAATTCTTCAAGTATTCAAGAGACCTCCAAAGTTATAATTTATTTAACAAATAGGGCCGTTTAGAGTTTCAGGTGCTCCTGCTCCAACAATTGAAATATATAATGTGTATTGGGTTTGTAATTTTTGGACCCTAAAACTAAATTTTTGGACTACCAAAGAAATTGGACAATCTAATTGGATCATGAACTTTAAAAAAATTGAGTTTTTTTAATACTTAATTTTTAGTGAGGGCCCTAAATTTGGGCTGATTTTTGGGGGGCCTTAGGCAATGGCCTCTTGGGCCTTGCCCAAGGGCCGGCCCTGGTTGATTCTAAACATATTCTTGCATCAAATAGTTAGTTTAGCTTAACATGATAAAAGGTGAACGATGAAGAGATCGTCACTAATTGATTCACTCACCTAATCGACCATAAGAACGTTATTCGATTCACTCACTTAATCGACAAAGAAACCGTCGTCGATCGATTCATATCCGTTTTACACGTGATCAACTATACATACTAATAATGTAATTAGATAATACTATCAAATAACGTTATACAATAATATTATCAAGATAACTTACCTGATAACATTATTTATCATTATTAGATAATTCCTTTTGGTAACTTAACTTTTAAAATTATTTTTTGCACAACTCCTCTCTCTCCCTCTCTCTTTCCCAAAAAGTTCCTGCTTGGAAACCAGTAATTTACCTTTTGCAAGTCATGAATCAAGGAATCTTCAAGAACTTATTTTTCCTTAACTCATAAGAACCAATTGGAGAAGATTAATCTTCCAATCCAATCCAATGGATCCTCAAACTCCACACGTATTTCCATTTCGGCCTTCCGTCAACTTCGTGCTCAAGCTCGCCGAGCTCCTCTATCTCTCCGGCGGCCTCCACATCATCTTAGGGTCCACATTTGTAGCCACCTCCTCTGTCAATCTCGATTTGTTTTGTTGGATGATAGTTCTCCCAGTTTCTTACGTTCCTATTTCGGAATGGGGTGGTTCGGTGTAGGAAGAACTAAGAAGGTGAAAGCACGAAAGAGCTGCCACAACTCCTTGCTCAATCTCGCCGAAGTTTTCTTCGGTGTGTTTTTTATAGCCTTCCCAACAAATCCGAGAGAACACATACCATACGCAGAAATGTGAACTTGTTTTAGTCTTTGCAGTCTGCAAATTAACTGGACAACATGAAATATTGACCCATACCTAGATCAGTCAAGTGCAAATATTTGTATAATCCTCATGAAAAAATATTTTTAAATAACTAAGTGGGAGAAAGAATTTGTCAAAATTAATTGTGGAATCATCGGTACAAACATCAATGGTACAAACATCAATGGGATAACTCTAACTTAATTATTGTGTGAATCATATCTCCATCTGAAATGATTTAATTTCCTTTCTATCTGAGTCACTGCTATATTTGTAGGACCAAAGTTTAGTTGGCTATTTAATTTTGCTTGACAATATCTTTTTGTGTCTAGATAGTCAAAATAAAAAGGAATAGGCCTATCTACACAAATGATGAAAAGTAGTAGACATTCCCATCGAAAACATACTTTTCACGGTGTGGCAGATTGTCAACGTTTTTCTTTAAAAAACTTGGTAGAGTAAACCAATTTTTAAATGAAATTCAAAAGTTTTTATT
>JABCMJ010001507.1:0-22936 GCA_014822125.1 Arbutus unedo
GAAGGGGGGTTTTATCCCCATCCAAACGGGCTGTAAATCCTAAATTATGTAGTAATTTTGGTGCACGAAATGCTTCACACCTCTTTGATTTTAATTCTTTATTAGTAAAAAATTTGTGCAACTAGTTGTTTTGACCGGAAAAAAGAAAAATAACTTCACAAACTCTAATACTACCCTCTTTTGAGAAAAAAAAGTGATCGATATTGTTCATTCGAACCATTTTAATCATGTTTTTAGGTTTTATTCTTGAAAAAAATTAAAAATTTACCGTTCTCTTGAAAAATTAATCCGGGATTAACCGTGAACTCATAATTTTTAAAATAAATTTCAAATGTAGGATTCTAAAATTTTTTACCTAGGATTCCAAAAAAAAAAACGAACGTTGATCTTATTTATAATAATTCATTTTTTTAAAGATAAAATAAGAAATTTATTAATAAAATTCATGTCATAACTTAATTATCGGAGTGTCTTTCCGTCAGGGAGACGAATGATTCTTTGATTATTTATTGTCTTGTAGATCACATGTATTAAAAATAACAAAAAAAAGAATTATATCTTGTCATCTTTTGTTTAATTTTCTTGAAAAGAAAACTCACTCACCTCCAAATAGAACATGATATGATTGTATATTTATTTATTGTTAGAATATGTAAATTGTGAACTTATTTTTACGTAAGAATATGTATATTTATTTATAAAGTTACTTTAAACATCAATCTCTATGTTATTTTTCAAAATATTATGCCACTTACTTACTTAGATATATGAATACGCAACTATATATATGTGTGCATGTGTGCAAAAATAGATAGGTAGAAAAAATTATAAAAATAAAAATATAAGCTATAAAATTCGAAAAGTTTGTTTGAATTCAAATTCAAGAAAGGTTTATGTAATATTTTTAAGGCTTTATTCAAATGATTTAAGTTTGACGGAGAAAAAAACACCTCTATTACACTACCATCAATATCACTTAATCACAACCACCATCCACCACATTTACCCCACTCCACTTGTAACATTAATTTCTCATAACATTAATTAAATTTTTTTAATTCTATTACTTTAAATAAAACATAATTAACATTAATATATAAATGTCATTTTAAAATAATGTATTATTTGTGGAAGTTTGACAAAAATAAGTAAAATACCCTTTCTGGGTTTAAATTATAAATTGAAAATAATATAACAAAACTTTTAAGGGTAAAGTCTCCATGAACTGTTACGATCTTCAGCTCCAGTGCCTGGCTCTTGCTTCTCTTCCTACACTTCTTCATCTAGCATGAATGTAGAGGCAGAGAAATTGCTCCATGAGTACAAAATACTCAGGAAAAAAAATATCCAAAACACTAACCTAAGAAGTATGCAATTTGACAAATAGTCACAACGAACCTTAACCGCTTCTCCTTATCAGTTCAAGGATGCGCAAGACACTGATCGCCATTCCTTCGGGTCCAAAGCTGCCATCGCAGACGTCTCGAAATCACCTCCAACCGTCTCCAGCTCCTCCTAGTTGGAGCCCTTATAATCAAATCATAATTAACTTGTCATAATTAAGCCATAAACACATAGAACAAAACCCGAATCAAACTGCCACCAAGGGTCAAACCAATTTTGCTCTTTCCTTTAACATTCCTTATTATCTCTACACATTATCCGAATACAAAGCACGCTCTGACATTCTCTGCTTCTGTGTGACAAGCGGCATCTGGTCTAGTGTTTCTAACGTATGACTCTAGATTTTTTCACATCAAATACAGTACTAAGTTTCGGAACTAAAATCGGCAGCACAACGGCTATAAACTGAACAATCATAATTCTAACATGACATTATTACGTCAAGAATTCCATCAACAACTTCACTAAATTATTTAAGCAGCATAACAACATAGTAAAATATAGTCGAGTTGGCATTCCTGCTCTCACGAGATTTCATGAGAATTTGTGGACATTATAACATACTAAAAAGTGAATGCATGTGCAAGTGTTGTGTAATTTGGATACACTACAACAGATCAGGGTATTCCGGCATTTTTAAAATGCCAGCAAAAGTTGTACAAATGTTGGTGAAACCTTTCCTGACGTTTGCGCAAACATCGGCGAAGCTGCTGTTAGAAATGCTAAACGGCGTTTAGGAAACACCGGGAATGTGTGCCGGTGTTTTTCCCAGCATTTATGAAATGTTGTAAATGGTTTCTAACCTGGACCTGCCATTTTTCTTTACCGAGGTTTTTACAAACACTGGGAATGATTGCTGGCATTTTGCCCGGCGTTTGAGGAATGCCGTAAAAGGTTCTTCGTCAATCCTTTTCTCGGGTGTTTATGAAACGCGGAGAACTATTAATGGCGTTTTTCCCGACATTTAATAAACGTCATATAAGGTTCTTGATCTTGCTCATGAATCCCTTTCTCGGGGTTTTACAAAATGCCGGCAATAGTGGGTTGGGTTTACCATACAGTAGCTTTGGTTTTATGAAACGCTGATAATGTGATAATAAACGCTGGAAATACAAGATCTATGACATAAAATATCTCAAATTCATTCACCGTAATATCTTAATTTGCCATATACATTCAAAGTCATCTAATATCACGAGACAATCAAACATAAATCATATATTATAACATCTCCAAATGTCTCTAATATATCCACTCAAACGTTTCTTAGAATCTATTACACATCAAATTTTTCTTCAAAGATCAAGCCAAAAAAACAAATTAGATAAACATACAACAATCTTCAACGTGTATAAACCTGAAACCAAACAACACGATCAAATTTAGAGTACACCATGCATGTATCAAGAATTTCAAAAGGTCTAAAATTTTATGCACATATAGACTAGTGAACAATTACCTTGCATTTTCGAGCTCAGTTGAATTTTTTTGCAATTTTCTTTTCTTTTTTCAGATTGACTGAATTGAAAAGAATAAGAATAACTACATAACTCCATAACCATAAACAAAAGTCATATTCTTAATATTTAGAGAATGTGCAGATCACTATTGGGTCTGGTTTTAACCAACATAACAGATCACTGTTGGGTTTGGTTAAAAGCATGTACAAAGCAACTACCTGCATCCTCAAAACTAAGCCAGCTTGATATGCAAGAGTTAAGCATAGTAAATTACATGACACTAAGCTCTCCCACCAGTATAAAAATCAGGAACAGAAGAGCTATATCATCAAGGACTGCATACCAACTACAATCCATTACAACTCCATTCTTTGCAAATTAGGACCAGTACTAAACTAGAATTTAGTGACATGTAAGCACGTGCAAATGCATTCCAAGAATCCAAATCAATTTCCAACTTCCAAATTCTGCATTAGTTTTTTAAATATTGCCAATGTACCCTCAAGGCAAGGTTTTTTTAATAGACAATATTCAGCATGTGATTTGAAATTTGGACAGTCTAGTCTAATCAAAACAACAAAAATCTTTCCCTAAGTAGCGTACGTATAAATCGCATACAATTACAATGCAAAAATGATTCACCTGAGCTTCAGTAGTAGCTTGTGGATTTGGTTGTGACGGTATTGCTTGTTCTTCTTGTGACGGGGGTTGTGGGTCTCTCTCTTCTCCATTGACTTGGTGGCTATCAAGCGTCATTGGCCGGTGTGCACTAGAGGTTGACCCTAACAATTGATAGGAATTTCACACTATACAACTGACAGGAATTGCAAAAATATTTCATAGTATGTCTAATACGAATTGGGCAATGAGAGAGCAGTGAAGGTATGTTAGGAATAATGATTTGCCCTGAATACTGAAGTTGTTTGGCGTTCTGGCCATTTTTCGGGGACCAGTAGTATATTTTCACTGAAGGGGCTCAAGTTATGATGGTTGAAAACTCTATAATATGCAGGTTTTGTTGAGTCCTGAGTTCCCGTTATATAGTCCGAAAGTAGGACACGTGTCCGGGGCAAAACCTTTTAATATTACGATTTTGCCCCCAGCACAATGATAATATTCATTGCTCCTCCAGCATGTGGCCCACCTAATGATGATATTCGCTGGCACGCACTCAGCCCGTGACAGTGAGTGGAGTACAGTAAAGTGGAAAAAGCAAAAAGACAGGAAATTTGAATTCGAGTTCAAAATTTGAAAAAGGAATCTTGGGCGCCACGTTTTAAGAGTGTGTTGTATATATGGGTATGTTAGAACAGCTTTTGGGTCAGGGGAATATGCTTTTGCAGTGCGACAACTATTGTGGAGATTTTGTGTTCTAGTATCTCATGTTTGCCCTTTTTTTTTGCCTTTCATTATTTTTGATATTATTGGCATACAATGTTGTACTGTCTCGAAGATTATCCTAAGAGTTACGGTCAGTTTACTCAAATATGTGTGGACCGTTATTTGACGTGGCAAATAGGACTGTGGCAAGATAGCAGGTGTACAACGCCGGTGAGATTCTCACACCTCTGACAGCCGTTGGAGATTCTCCACTATGTGCACCCAATGCCTGCGGTATTGTTAGGGTTAATATTTATGATCAGAGACTGGATGAGAATGACAGTCTACAGGTGTATTATATATTTCCAGTGGACTGTCAATGTGAGGTATCTGGAGCCTGCTACCAAAAACAAACAAGTAAATGTAGTTAAATGCGCATAAGACCAATTTTGAAAATGGTAATAGATGAAATTGAATATTGTACATTTTCCTTAGGTAAAGACTCATCTAAGTCATCATCCGACTCCTCAATTGTGTAGCCCATAAGAGCAAGGGCCTTTTGCATCTTCTCCATTGTTGATTTCAACTTCATAAATTGTTTATGGTCAACTGGAGTTTGGGATGATGTCAGATTCGGCTTATTGGCAGCAAGCTGTGTTGGAGTGACTCCTAAGCCACACCCTCGAACACGCCCGTTATGCTCGAGTCCTATAGCTTTGTTGAAAATTTCATACTCTGACATTGAAGTTGAATTAGACTCAGCTTGCAACTCCCTGAGCTTGTCCTACAACATAGTTATGGAAACTATACCATCATATCACATAACAAGATCAATGTAGAAGATAACCAAACTACATAATGAACAAATCAAATTACCAAAATATTTGTTGTTTTGTTATTAACCGGTCCACCATTTTTTCCCGTATGTGTCTTGATAAACACATCCACACGTGTTAGATTTCCCCCTGCATGTTTCTCCTATCATCCATTAATGCATGTTAAAAGAAAAATCACATGCCAAACTAGTATACACAATAATATGAAGTAAACAAGTGATAACACCACCATTGTTGCTCCGTAACTCTAGGAGGTCTAGGAGATAGTCTGTCAGCATCATCACCATATGGCAAGTATCCCTTCCTTTTTGTTTCATATTTCCAATACTGCCATTTCTTTCCAAGTGATCGCATAAACCACTTTTCCATAGAGTCATCAGCAATAGTATGAGCCTACAGTACATGACATAGCATGAAAGAAGGAAGAAAAAAGAACATGTAGTATTTATCTTATTTAAAAAAAAGATAACATGTACCGTTTACCTTAATTTCTCCCCACACTCTTCTTGTGGTGTGCAGAAACATATCGCCAGTCTTTATAGTGCAATGGTAGAAGGGAACCGTCCCTCACTAACACCCCCATTTGAGTGGCAAGGATAGATCTGTCATCCATTATAAGTTGCCCTTTTTCATTTAAGACAATCACTATCTTTTGCTTATTCTTAGTCCATGATGCATGCATCAACGAGGGACCCCTCCGTCGGGTGTGCAATGAAGTAATAGCTAAAGAGTATATCATGTAGAAAATAGATAAAGAAGTAGGCAGAAAATGGTAAAAGAAAATATTATTAAGGCTAAAAGTGGGGCTCATAAGCAAATGATATAATAAATATAGCATTTGTGTATTGGTAATCATATAGTAAAGATAGCAAATGGTATTATTAAGGCAGAACTTTTCCTGGTAATGTTGATTGCAAATCTTTAATTTTCAAATGATTTACAAGTCATGAGCATTTTTAGTAGTAAGATAGCATAAGCTTTCGAAAATTTGGTGTAGACACTTGCTAGAAAGGGACTGATGCAGTTTAAAATCTGGTATGCTGCATTCAGAGCATTTTGTAACCACAGTCTTGTCATGGTATTTACATGTGGTGGTGACTAAGTTCTCATCTTTTTTAAAATGTGGTATGCTGCTGTCTTGTTTCTCTTTTGTGGTCATGTTCTAGTTGTTAGGGTCTTGCATTGTGGGTAGTTTATGGGGTTATGGTTTGGGTAGTGATGTATGGTTGTCCTATTGGTTTATTGCCTCTCAAGGGGTCAAGGTGTGGAAATCTTGAAGAGACAAAGACAGTAGACATAGATGGAAATGGTGTTTTTAACCAATCTCTTTGCTGGATTTCTTGCTCTTAGAAGAGTATCATGTGATCTGCTAGTGTAGGAACAAATGTAACCTAAACAACTGAAAAAAGCATCATCTCTGGTCATATTTCTTGCCTTTAAGTTACTCCTTTCCTTTTCATGTGATCTGCATGTCTTCATCTCATAGTATACAAAAAGAACTCGTAACTTTTGGGCATTGAATCCAAAAGTTATGTTGATGAAATGGAAGACAGGCAAACAGATAGATTGATAGATTGATAGCCACATCAAGTTGACAACTGTTGCTTGAGATGAAATGCCGAGGCAAGGTAATAGATTAAAGAGGAAGGGGGGCCATAAGGAAGAACCCCAACAGTACAATAATCTCTCATCCTGCCATCCATTAACTTGGACATCAGGGGAACCTCTCTGGTAGATTAGAATCCTTTCTCTTTAATATCTGATATTTTCTATGGGACTGATTCTGGTTGTTCCATTTTCTAGCCTAAGACGCAAGGGCTGTCAATGTCTACTTAAATGAGTCCTACAAGGCACACTAGGTTTGTAAGATATAAGAGTCATTGGGTTATGTTCTCTCGTTCTACTTAATTTTTCAATCTTTCCCTACACTACTCAATTTTGTGTTCTATGGTTACTGTTGATTCTTCGAGTATCAACGGGCAGTGTTAGAGTTGACAAAGATAGCATGTGTAATACTCCTATTGTTCAACGTTGGTTGTCTACATCAATATCATTTCCAGGAAACTTTAGGCTATCAATAAGTAATGTCAACATCATGTACGGTTGTTTCATGAATAACCAAGGTGGTAAATTATACGTCATCATCACAACATGCCATGTACTATGAGAAATGTTCATTGTACGAAATGGGTTAAAACCATCACATGCTAACCCAAGCCTAACATTGTGAGGGTCCTTAGCAAAATCTGGGTAGAGGTTATCGAAATGTTTCCATAAACCAGAATCAACTGGATGACATGATGTGCCAGTAGGAGACGCGTTCTCTACATGCCATCTCATCAAGCCAGCCGTCTTTATTGATGTGAATAACCTTTTTAGCTTAGGGATCAATGGAAAGTACCGAACAATCTTTTGCGGGACTTTGTCTTCTTTTTTAGGCCCATCTTTTGCTTATCTGATTGTTTGTATCTAGGACTATGACAAACTTTGCAATCAACCTGATTTACATTTTACCCCCAATATACCATACAATCTTTAGGGCATGCGTGAATCTTATGGTAATCAAGGCCCAAACCCCCCCAAAAGTTTTCTACACCAATTGAAAGAATCAGGCAATAATTTACTGACAGTAAAGGCATCCTTTAATAACTTGAGCAACATAATAAACGACTTGTTACTCTACCCAGATAAGCATTTAATGTGCATTAATAGCACAATAAATTTCGCAAAGAGAACTTCTGACACCCTGGGTACAACTCTTTCTCAGCTTCTTTTAAGAGCTTAAAAAATTTAGTAGTTTCTTCGTCTGGACCATGTATGACAGCCGGAGGTGAATCAACATTCATATCTTGGGCATGAATCGATGGAATTCCAAATGCATCACGTACCATTTCTTCCATATCATTTTGTCCATCAAAATTACCTTGGCCAACGTTATCGATATCACGATCTCTAGGTTGCGATCTTTCCCCATGGAAAACCCAAACAGTGTAACTTGAACAAAATCCATTCACAACAAGATGATCCTTAACTATTTGTATCTTCTTCCTACACATATTCTTACAATTCTTACATGGGCACGAAATTTCTGTTTCCTCAACATGAATGTCCTTACATGCAAATGCCATAAAATCTATTAACCCCTGTAGATATCTTGGATCAACCCTACTTAAATTCATCAAACTCTTATCCATGTTTGTTTCCATAAACACGACTCTGGAAAAAGAAGAAGTAAAATTAATCCAACATAACAGTACAAATAGATTTTTTGTACGTTGATAATAATTAACTTACCTAATCGATATAGTATCTAAGTTCATTCAACAAATAAAATTGAGTTGGCCACATTCAAAAACTAAATTTTAGCACCTAAATCTCAATTCTAGCACTTATGCCACTAATTCAATCAACAAAAGTGTGTCTTTGTGTGAGAAAGAGAGAGATACTAGTAGATATAGCGTGAAGTCGAAAACAGAGGTGTCAATCCCAAAGTTCTCTGCCAAAAGCGAAATATGCATAATTAGCCTATGAATGTGAGATTATAAACTCAACGTAAAAATTCCTATATAATTTGTAATTTGTAATTATAATTTATAAAAAAAATTATGATTAAAAGCTCCATAAAAATTAATAAAGACAATTTATTTTTGAAAAAACTATTTTTTTATTATTTTGAGTGTCATATTATTTTAATTTTTTTCAATGTTAATTCATATTTTTATATGTTTTAGATTTATCATAGATGAATAAAAACATGTAAAAAAAGTTTGATGAAAAAATAAGTAAATTACCTACTATTTTTAACAAATTTTTTTTTTGCCCAAACTCAATATTCTTATAAGCAACAAGTCTAGAGGGAAATTTTTGAGAGTATCTTTCCTTCCAACAAGAAAAATTTGTCAAAAATAGTTATGGAGAAGAAATCCGACAGTAGGGTAACAAGATGGATTGAAAATTTTAATAATAGGAATTTTTAGAACAAACAAAGCAAATGAAAAAGTCGCGTAACAAACATATTTCTACTTGAGAAAAAAGTACACAATCTTTTAATAATAAGAGCTTTGTAAGATTGCAATTTTTTTAAGTATAATTAATATCTTTTAGTTCATCTTTTATTCGTAATTTGTAACACTAAACATTAAATAAATAAATTGAAGAACAATTTTATCATGTAATGGTTATTATGAGAACAAAGTGGACAATTAAGCTTCACATCTCACCATATCAAAGTCTATATCCTAGAATATCCATTCGAAACAAACACGAGATATATGGGCTCGCTCTATGAGGACTCATCTTCCCTATAAACTTTTCGTTTTCGCAAAAGAGGGCAACTCCCTATGCTTCTACTTTCGATGGTTCTGCAAATTCTGGAACCGGACTAGTTGGTGACTATCCTGAACCCAGGGAATGGTTTAACAGTAAAAGAAGAAATTTGAGAAATGGAGACAATATATTTTCAGATCTTAATCGAAAATACATACCACACAATATTATTAATTAAAGATTATAGTAGAAAACCCATGTCATATCTTAGAGCCAGGGGAGCTTATTGCTCTGAAGTCATCACTCAAATGCAAACTTAGTAGTATATTTTTTCTTATACTCACTCGCTCTTCCCTAAATGAAAAACATTAGGCACAATACAGACATTACTCTCTGGTAAGGATGAAAATGACAATTGACAACTACGACTGGCTTCTTAGATATGTTTTCTTATTTGGATACTCACAAGATAAGAACGAGAACAACATGGACAACCAACCCACTATGAATGCCTACTCATACAAGTCAAGTTTTAATAATCTCCATACAACTCCCACCTGGATGTAGCCATCATCAATGAAATCTTTTTACACTATTCTATAGGTTTTCCTTTTCCGTGGTAATGGAAAAAGGTAGATAAACATATGAATACCATTCCATAAAACAAGGCAGATAATCATAAATCAGAGTTTTTGGTAAAAAAAGTTGTGATATCTACTACACAGTACTGTAATAGACGGGTAATGAGGATTCTATTTTTTGGTTTAGTTGTACAGGAGAGAGAGAGAGAGAGAGAGAGAGAGAGATACGTGAGCAGAACGATGAAGGAGGAGCAACAGCAGCAACAGAACGACGAATGAGGAGGAGTGGCAGTAGCAATACAAGGACTGATCTAATCGATTAAAAGCTAGGGTTTGATTTTTAGGGGGGAAAGCTAGGGAAATAAGGGGGGGAAACAAGAATAATGTTGGGGGAAGCGGGAATAAAGTTGGGGGAAATAAAGAGGGGGGAAAATAAGAGTATTCTTGGTATTTTTTTAAAAACGTGGGGAATTAAATACGGGAAAAGTCTGATTTGTTGTAGTGATAACATCTAATCATTTGGACCGTGACCTGATAAAAAAATATGCGATTTCTCTAAAAAAATTATATATAATATCTTCAAATTGCACGAAACTAGGATTGTAAAGTATGTGTTTCTACCTCAAGTTGTGTTTATGGTGAAGAAACGGCGGTTGGAGTGGTCGTTTTAGCTCGACAATGATTTATGTCTCACGAACTCGAACTCTACTCCCTCTCTCTCTCTCTCAACACCTCTCTAATTGGATAAGCTCTCTTTAATTTGGGTTAGTATATTAAAGCATAAAGGAAGAATTTGAAACAAAACAATAATTGAACCTTGGAGCTTTCTAGGTTAGGTTCAAGCTTTATATGCACGAAATGATAAGATGGATACTTGGGGAACTAAAAATGCGGTGAATAACCCGAGATGATGGCCATGAAATTCTAAAAAAATTGAATGAGATGGGTTCATGAATCATGACCTCCCAAAACTTTTTGGTTCCTTAGCCACATTGTGAACGACCAAGGTCATAAAAAAAATACAAATTAGATAATTATTTATTTAATGGCATTTGGGTTTCCTAAAAATCTATGGAATTTTTAAAGGGATGAGATCAAGTTAAAACGAAAAGGGTTCTCAAATTCATATGTACTGAAGGGGAGTGGAATGGCAAAAGGTAAAGATAAAGTTTGGGAAAACAAACCGTTCGGTGCTACTCACAACACGTAAGCACGCATATACTTGCGTTCTAAACTAATCATTCGACGTACTTACTATATTACGGTATTTAAATGCTAAAATAAATATGAACGAATTAAAAAAAACTTAATTTTATTTGTTAAAATTCTGGGTTTATTGATCCTCGCCGAACAATAAGATATCAACTAATTAACATAAATAAACTAATTGTTGGAAATAAGATGTCATGGAAATAAGAATTTCATTATTGGTTTCTTAAAATACCGGGTTATTACAACATATCCCTCTTAGAGAATTTTGTCCCCAAAATTTCACAGAACTGTCTGAAATGAAAAGTTGAGTAAATAGCTTGCATTGCGTCCTTCTTGCTTCCAAGTTGAGTCGTTCAAGTTTTGATGTCATCATGGATCTTGACCGACTAGATAGTCCCATCTCGTAGTATCTTCTCTTTCTTTCTTTTTTTATCCAAGAATTCGAGATCTAAATCAACTTCTCTTCGTAAAGTATTACCTTAATCATGTCGTTACACATCATGGTAGAAGCGGGATTCTACCTATCTCCCTTAAATTTGAATCAACTTCTCAACCTAATCATCAATCCGTGGATGGATCGTTGTGCTTAGTTATATGTCGGTTCCTAATGCTTTGTCGATGTCGTAATGTCTCGAGTTCCATGCAGTCCTGAGTTGTCATTGTATTCTAAGTCACGCTTCAAAAAATACAACTGTGTATCTTACTCGAGAAACTCGAGTGCCTATAGTCTGTGTCCCTCGTGAGATAGTTAAGGATAGTCCCATTTACTAGGATCATCTCAGAACATAAAATGAATAGTTAAGAATAGATAAATTGAAAGTTCAAATACTAAAAGACAAAATGAGTACGCATGCATTCTTTCGAGTTTCGAGATACAACTCAAAATATGAGTTCAAAAGTTGACTAGGAATTTGCGAATAAGTGGTTGTAGTCAAGTCCAATTAGAGGGGAACCTAATGAATATGAAATAAGGAGTTATATCAAATGTCTAAGAAACGAAGATTGAATAACCAATTATAACAAGTGTATACTCTGGTTCGAAAGGTTATGGAATTAATAAAGGTTTTTATGACAAATATAACTAAACTACAACAAGAATAAAGTTTTCAAAAGTGCAAGATCAAATAATGGAAAACCAACTTAGCTATTCGTCCTGAAACTATGTTGGTCAAACGCATTTTAAATCAAATATCATAATCTAGTTTTCTGATAAATGTGTCAGATATAGAAATTGCGCAGGAGTATAAAATCAGAACTTGAACTCGAATAATAGAATTAGAATAGGATAATCTATTGAGATTCCAAAGGACAAAATCTCAGCAACTCAATACAGTTTAGAACAAAATCATTTCGAAGATTACACATCTCGAAAAAAAGAAGAAGTGCCATAACGCATATGTGATCATTTTGGAACTTGCACGCACGTTGAGTTTGTCAATTCAAAGTCCTCGAAGAATGAAAAGGTGCTCTGATTGTGATCTCCAATATACAACCCGGATTCAACAGAAGAAAGCAAACAGTTAAATTCACAAGATACAATATTACCAATGAAAAACAAATCAAGATAGACTGATTGTTTTTGGTACACTTCTCAAGAAAGAGAAACGTCACAAGAACAGAGGGCTTGAGAACACGAGACGTTCAACAATTCAAAGTCAAGTTGAATTTGCAGATTGGAGATTGCTAAGAGTGTTGAGTTACTTCGAGGTGATATTGATTGAATGCATTTGAAAAATTTGGCAAAAATTCAACCAACACGATTTATGGCATTTAAAAATATGGGCAATGACATAGATTGAAGAGTTTGAAAAGTTTGAAACAAATCAATCTCATAGAAAAAAATTATAAGCAAATAATCATTCGACACGAATTTTAAGAAGATTGACCAATAATCAGTTGACACAGATTGAAAAATTCAAAAACTTCATTAATCAACACAAAGGGGAGAATTCAAAAAGATAAAAAAAGTAAGCATTTAACACAAATTGTGAAATTTAAAAAGATAGGCATAATTTGTAAATTTTGAAAAGATGGAGAAGAAAAACTAAATACTATAGCTAATAGGGAAAACACAGACTATGACAATGATATTGTTTTCTATCCCCTTAAAAAAGCAGCCTCCAAAAAATAATCCTTCATTATCTCTCTTGTTGATTCTATTGAACGTTGTGCCTATAGGATTGCGGACATTTTTTTTTCAAGTGACCCTTCTGTTTGCAGACATAACAAGTCTTGTTTCTTATATTCCTCTTGGGTTCTCCTCAACAAATCGGCGATCGGTGCTTGCAAAACTCAAATAGTAACATGCTCTGAATGATTGAGACTTGATAAGGTTGACATTGCACGGTTGGTGAAGAGTACGTCATTTGAGGCAAGTTCGGTGGATTCGGCATCTGAGATGGTGACATTGTGAATAAAACAACAAAGACTTGAAATAGTTGGGTTATCTGCTCAGATCCAAGAATCATGTTAGAGGTTCCTTTGATAGGTGGATTGACTGGAGGTGGTACATTGTTGATGTTGGCAACATTGTTTGTCTGTTTCTGAGTTCGCGTTGTGGATAGGCGTCTCGTTGATGACGTGCCTCTGTTACCGTTGGTGTTGTCACTAACATTCGTGCCGATGCATTCCATTATGTACAAAATTTCGTGTGACGAGATTTCTAACTATTGCATTTTTTAAATATGTTTTTTTTAATTTTTAAAATTTGCATAAGTCTAATACTATCTTTGCATAATCATGAAAGCCGAAGCCTACAATCATGTGAAAGAGTACATAGCGACACACAATTTGTTCTCTACCTAAACCTAGTTATCTCACCGTCGTGTCAACTCTTCCTATCTTAACGCTCTCCCCTACTCAAACACTCTCAAAGACTTGCCTCTAATTCTAGTTGATTCGTCTCGTAGTGTGCTGACGGTGGCGGTAGTCGGTTATTGATATCAAAGACCTTCTCTTCTTTTTTCGACTCTTGATCCTCCTTGGAATCATCCTGATAAAGATATGTCTGGAACCGTTAAACATGTGCAGTGTTATTTTTCTAGTCCCATGCCGTATCGGTACAATCCTCGTAATGGTATTGGACCATCGGAGTATCGTTTCGACCATGATTTTTTGGAAGAAGATTATTCCAAAGGGGATCAAGAGTTGAAAGAAGAAGAGAAGGTCTTCAATATCAACAACCAACTATCGCCACCGTCAACACACCATGAGACGAATCAACTAAAATTAGAGGCGAGTCTTTAAGAGTGTCTGAGTAGGGGAGAGCGTTAAGATAGGAAGAGTGGACAAGGCGATGAGATAACTGGGTTTAGGTAGAAAGTGTCATATTTTGGGATTAACCGTGAACTTGTAATTTTTATAATGAATTTCAAATGTAAGATTCTAAAAAATTTTAGCTAGGATTCCAAAAAAAAAAAAAAAAGAATGTTGATCTTATTTATAATAATTCATTTTTTAAAGATAAAATAAGAAATTCATTAATAAAATTCAAGTCATGACTTGATTATCGGAGTGTCTTTCTGTTAGAGTGACGAATGATTCTTTGATTATTTATTGTTTTGCATATCATATGTATTAAGAATAATAGAGAAAGAATTATATCATGTCATCTTGGGGTGTTTAATTTTCTTGAAAAGAAAAATCACTCACCTACAAATAGAACATGATATGATCGTATATTTATTTATTGTTAGAATATGTAAATTGTGAACTTATTTTTACGGAAGAATATGTATATTTATTTGTAAAGTTAGTTTAAACACATCAATCTCTATGTTGTTTTTCAAAATATTATGCCATTTACTTAGATATATGAATACGCAACTATATATATGTGTGTGTGCATGTGTGCAAATATAGATAGGTAGAAAAAAATTATAAGAATAAAAATATTAGTTATAAAATTTGAAAAATTTGTTTGAATTTAAATTCAAGAAAAATTTATGTAATATTTTTAAAGATTTATTCAAATGAGTTAAGTTTGATGGAAAAAAAACACCACTATTGTACTATCCTCACTACCACTTAATCACAACCGCCATCCGCCACCTCTGCCCCACTCCACTATACCACCACTATTGCACCACCATCCACCATGCATCACCACCATCACCACCACCACCACTACCACCGCCCCATCCCACTATCACCACTATTAGAGGATCAAACACCACCATTATCAAGAACATATTCTTTTAGTCAACAATCGCCCTTTTACAAATCGAAATTCGATAATATCCCTATTGGATAGCTTGTCCTTTTAAATTGTATACTCAATTATTTAAAAACATAAACACAAGAAACAAAAAGCCCAAGTAACCTATTTTTTCATCTTAAGGTACCAGTGGGTCCCAAGGATTGAAATTTGTGCCCTTTTTATTTTTTTAGAATTTGGAGATAATGACTATCCAAATCTAGCTACAAGATCATTGATAGAAATTGATAACAACTGATCTTGCAGTTTCTTTCGGACAAAAAAAACAAGAGAAAAAAACAAGAGAAAAAAACAAATTAAATTTCTATTTTAAATAATAAAACATACAAAAAGGGAGAATGAAAGCACTTGAAAAATACGACGAAAAAGATAAGGTAGGTCTCCGTCATTTTCGACCAAACTTGTTGAATAGAGTTTGTGAAACTTCCTTTTTTATTTCTTAATTAAACCTTTTTTTTTAATAACTTTATGGATAGATATTTCTATTGGCTACTGAACCCTCCAATATCTAATTCTTTAAATGATATATGTAAAAGCAGTCCGAATTCAGACCGTAAAAAATAGTTGTGTCTCGTAAAGTACTTACCAATTAGAGTTTTTCGATTAAACTTTTAACCGAAAAAAGATTTTGAACATATTTAGATTGTCATAAATACAAGTGGACGATCAAGATTACATGAGCTACCACTCGTTACTGTCCAAATCCGACCATTTAGATGCCAAATTCGTACGTTAAACTTTGATATCCAATGCAAAGCTGACAAGTGTACCAATCGCATATACCCTCCACCCGACAATTGATATACCTCGAACCTAGGCCGGTTGTTAGAGGTATCGTAATCCATTAATACAGTATAAAGCTTCCCTCAGACCAATCCAATTGGACTTCCATCCAGTGTGCCACCCTCGATGCTCATTGAATCTTGAAGAATTATTTTAACACAGGTCCATCATTGTATCGTACTACTAATTTATTATCGGCCATTTTTTGTACTGTCTCGATTGTTGTTTTAGTGTGTTTTTATTTTTTGACACATTTTAGTTGATATTTTACCATATTATATAATATTGTACGTAATTCTATCCAATGTGTCACCTAGCATAAAATTATATTAAGTTTTTCGTACGTTAGAATATAATACGATTCTTTTTAAAGTGATAATTTTTCACCAAAAATACTCTCTTTCTATTACCATCAATTGATTGTACATTTGAGAGAAATCTCTTTAAACCTAGTCGCCCTGGAACTAAGGAGAATCGTATCGGTGAATCGTATCGGTTAGAGGATAAAAGGTTATGATAACTTTATGATAAATGAGTTTTTTCTTGATAACGAATTTAGAAATTTTGCCCCTACTATTTTGATCTTTTTATTTTTTGGTGAATGACACATAAAATATTTTAATATTCATCAATCTCATTAAGAGGCGACATTAATTTGGTCGGTCTATCTTTCTTACACATGAAGCTAAATTTAAAAATTGTGTATGATTATTTGGTTCTTTTGTCCAACTTTTACATTTTTCTTATAAATCAAGCTCAGCACTTTTTTTTTTATTGTCTAGGTCTACACTATCTACCTTTTATACATAGTTAGCATCTCCCTTTTGTATTAAAAAAAAAAAAACTGAAATCCAAATCCAATCTGAGATAACTAAAAATTTGGTGTGGCCTGACCAAAGCATGCATATTTCATCGAACAATACAGATGTTTTGTGTACGTATATTTAAATACAGACGTATTTAGAATTATCGGACACATATGAGATTCTATATAATCATATGAGTTTTACGTGCCCAAAGTCATCAATCTCGTACCGGCGAGCATATTAATTTTATTACTAGTACGGTACGTATTAGTACTGATATATATTACCGGTATATTGTTTCGAATTTATCGATAAAATTAATAAAAGAATTTCACATAATTTTTTTAAACAAAAATTCATGTTAAACATATAAAATAAAATATCACGATTTAAAAATAAATTATCAAATATAAAAAAAATAATTTTATCCTCAATGTTTAATTATTTAAAAAAATATTAATAGGATTTTGTTTTTTTAAAATACCGATCGGTACAATATAAGCTGTGACAGGTTGAAACGTGATCGGAACGACACTCCGGTGGTTCAATACCATTACAAGGAAGGTACCGATACGGCATGGGACGAGATAAATAATACTGCACGTGTCTAATGGTTCTAGATATACGTGTCTAACGGTTCTAGATATATTTTTATCTGGATGCTCATAGAACATATCTGACTTTTTCTATTTGGTGATTGGGATATTTGAGTCATTTACAACAACCCAAGTGGCAACTAGTGCAATATTTTTCTATTGCTCCAAAGCTTAAACGCAGGGTGGTCGTCGTCGAGACCCATAACGGTTGAGGCCCACGCCGCCGGATGCTAACACGAGCGAATCCAAAAACCGAAACTCGAAAACGCCCTCCGCATAAAAGAGAAAATTAAACTCCTCAAACTTCCCGGCATAGGTTTCAGTCAATTCCCAAAATTCTCTTTGAAGATCTGTTGATTCTTAGGGCAGATCTCCTTATCGATACAATCACTTATACATACACTATCTATCCCGTGTTAGAAATGTTCCGGCTCCAGCAGGAGAAGATCAGGAAACGGCGACGCCCTTGATTTTTGTTCTCAATTGATTCAGACGATTTTAGGGTTTTGCTATGGCCGACGCCCTCTCCGCGATTCCTGCCGCCGTTCTCCGAAACCTTTCCGACAAGCTATACGAGAAGCGGAAGAATGCTGCTCTCGAGGTTCTGTTTTTAGCGGTCACTAGAATTTAGGGGTTTTGGGTGGTTGTTTTTTTAGATCTTGATATTAGATGATTGTTTGTGTTGCAGGTTGAAGGAATCGTGAAGCAACTAGCAGCGGCCGGAGATCACGATAAGATTACGGCCGTGATCAATTTGTTGACTAATGAGTTCACCTACTCGCCGCAGGCAAATCACCGGAAGGTAAACTCGATGAGAAGGGTTTGGAAGTGAGGGTTTAGTTGCCTCACCGTGTTGAAAAGTTTTTTCATTTCTATTTGCTTTTTGTTTTGATGTTTTTTTTATTTTGAGTTTTTGTTTGTTTTGGTCAGGGAGGGTTGATTGGACTGGCTGCAGCCACGGTTGGTTTGACTAGTGAAGCAGCTCAGCATCTCGAGGTATGTGAGTCATAGTTTGGATAGAATACAAGTTCAGATTTAGTAGTTGTTCATGTGTACGAGGCTTTTTCAGTAGAACAGATTGAAATGTACAGCTTCCATATTCGAGTCAATACAAAGTATGGGAACTTTAGTGTAATTTTGATTTTTTTGGTTAACCTAGAATAAGGGATAACATTTGCTTCTTTCGACCTCAATTTATCTATTGGCGGGGCTAATCATATTCATTCCTGCAAGGCATTTTCACAGCGTTCGAAAGCTCAGGAAGTAACCATATCTCTTATTGATTGTGTTCACAAATTAGGACGACTCCTTTCTTCCTTAAAACATGAAACTTTAAGATGAAGAAATATAAATGAAATTTGAGAAGACTGGGAACTTCCATAGATAAATTTTGTTAGCTTCTTATATAGTCGAGTATTTACATTCCTTTGACAGCACGCTAAAGTCTAGGAGTCGTGCTGTCTTCTTGCAGTTAATCCCTTTGGCTGTGCACCTGTTTCTTTCCTAATCTATTCTAAGGTGATTTCCTTAAAGAGCAGGGATATTGTCAAGTGGTATTTCCGGTGTCATATCGTCCTGAGGTGCATAAACGCAAAATGTGCGATGGGACCTTTTTGTGTGTATTTGGAAATCTTTGTGCTAGAAAACTTATTTGTTTGCCCTCCCATGTTCCCCAGTTGCACAGTTTCACGAGTCTTGTAGGAAAGACTTTGATACCAATATGAAGTAATTTCCACTTTATGTTCAAAATAAGAAAATAAATAATTGTAGTTGTAAAGAGGAAAACCCACGCTCTTTAGAGACGGGCGAGTCGTTTATTTATAATAAAGTGAACGAGGTTAGGGTTAAACTAATGGGCTCTAGTCACCGAGGCCCATTAGAGTTAACTTATACATAACCTAATACATAAACGTAACAATTAACACCCTTCCTCAAACTGGTGCATATACATCAATCATGTCGAGTTTGTTGCATATATATAAAACCCGATTCCCAATTAGTGGTTTAGTGAAGATATCCGCCAATTTTTCACCAGTGCGCACATGACTAGAAGTGGTCGTGCCCTTCTTGTATTCATCGCGGATGAAATGACAATCGATCTCAATATGCTTCGTGTGTTCGTGGAACACAGGATTGGTGGTGATATGTATGGCAGACTGATTATCACACCATAGTTGGGTCGGTCGGTCCGTCCACTGCTGCTCGTAACTCGGAGAAGATCTGCCGAATCCACATAATCTCGGAAGTGGCTAAAGCCATGGCCCTGTACTCTGCTTCTGCAATTGAACGGGCCACCACCGTTTGCTTCTTGTTTTTCCAGTTGACCAGGTTACCCCCAATAGTGACTAAAAATCCAGAGGTGGATCGCCTATCAGTTGGGCATCCTGCCCAATCGGCATCAGTGTATCCCTCTATCCGGTTGTGTCCCTAATTATGATACTGAATGCCTTTCTCTAGATTGCTTTGTAAATACCAGAGGATATGTAGAATTGCGTGCCAGTGAAGAACCCGTAGATTCTGAGCAAACTGACTAACAACACTGACAGGATAAGCAATGTCTGGCCTCGTCATCGTAGTCAAATAATTCAACTTCCCAACCAGCCGCCTATACTGATCGGGGTCAGGGAATAACTCACCAGTATCTGGCAGTAGCTTGGCTCCTGGGTCCATAGGGGAAGTGGCCCCCTTTGCCTGGAACAGCCCTGCATCAGACAAAATATCCAAGATATATTTGCGCTGAGAAATAACAATACCCTTCTTTCCGCGCAACACCTCGATGCCAAGAAAATACTTCAACTGCCCAAGGTCTTTAGTTTGAAAATGCTGATTGAGAAACTGCTTGAGATCAATAATATCCACAATAGCATCCACATATATAATTAGCATGATACATGCAGAAGGATGGTGGTGATAGAAGATCAAATGATCCTTTGTAGACTGTATCAGCCCAAAGCTAGTAACCGCTTGACTGAACCGATCAAACCAGGCCTTGAAGATTGTTCTAACTCATAAAGAGAGTGGCAAAGCCGACAGACACGACGTTCCCCTCCCTGAGCAACAAACTAGGGTGGTTGCTCAATATACACCTCATCAGTGAGATCACCATGAAGAAAAACATTCTTCACATCCAACTGGTATAATGGCCGAGAGTGAGTAACCGCCAAAGATAGAAGGAGGCGAAGGGCAGCCATTTTGGCCACTGGGGAGAAGGTCTCGAAGTAGTCGACACCATAGGTTTGGGCATAACTCTTTACCACAAGGCGAGCAATAGAGCCACCGGTTTGCACTTTGACGGCGTAAATCCATTTGCAGCCGATAGCTTTCTTGACAGGGGGGAGAGAAACAAGATCCCAAGTATGATTGGCCTTCAAGGCCTGCATTTCCTTCTCCATAGCAGCACGCCAGCCAACATGAGCCAAAGCCTCACCAAGAGTATGTGGCTTGGGTACAGATTCCAGGTTAATAATCAATGAGCGAATAGGAGTCGCCAAACCATGGTAGGAGGTAACATATAAGGGGTGATCACAGTAGGGGCGGTTGGGACGGTGCGGGGGGATCCACAGAGAGTGAGGCTGGATCAGGCGGCAAAGCGACTGGCTTAGTAGGGGGAGGTGTGTACCGGGCCGAGGGTGGTGTCGAAGGAGTCAGGAGAAGTGGAAGAGAGATAAGAAAGTCATCAAGCAGAGAAGGGGACTCCGAGACACTAGTGAGAGGATACAGTGACTCAGTCTCGACAAATGCCACATCCCGAGAGGTGAGATACCGACGCAACTGTGGGGAGAAACACCGGTACCCTTTCTGGGTTTTGGAGTACCCAAGGAAGACACATTTGAGGGAGCGGGGATCTAATTTGGACAGACTGGGGCGAGTATCGCGAACATAACAAACACACCCAAACAAGCGAAGAGGGAGACTATAGGGAGGAAGGGTAGGGAAGGGAGGAGAACAGACTGGGGGTGACACCACGAAGGACGGAGGAAGGTAAGCGATTGGTGAGATAGCAGGCGGTGAGAACGGCATCACCCCAAAAGCGTTTGGGGACACCCGTGCGAAAAAGGAGAGCACGAGCAGTGTCTAGGAGATGACGATTCTTGCGTTCGGCAACCCCATTTTGTTGGGGGGTGTCGGGACAAGATGTCTGGTGAACAACGCCATGGTGTGACAAATGTGCCTGAAACCAATGGGGGACATATTCCCCACCATTATCACTACGGAGAACACGAATAGTATGACCAAACTGGGTGCGAATCTCAGAGAAGAAAGAACTCCAAACAGAGAAGATTTCGGAGCGAGCTCTCAAGAGATAAATGTAAGTAAAACGAGAGTAGTCATCTACAAATGTCACAAAATATCTGTAGCCTAAGGGTGTAGGAACGGGGCACGGCCCCCACACATCAGTATGGACAAGAGCAAAAGGAATAGAACTTCTTTTATTATTACGAATAGGATAAGACACACGGTGGTGTTTGGCTAAATGACATGACTTACAAGATAAATGAGAAATAGAATTAAATTCAGGACATAAAGATTGTAAATTGGCTAAAAAGGGATGACCCAAACGACAGTGAGCATTATAAGCAGAGGAAGTGAGCCGGGCACAGGAACCGATTGATCAAGCACATACAGGCCCCCTGTAACACTCCCCTTACTGATAGCCCGCTTCATTACCAGATCCTGAAAAACACAATGCTTAGGAAAAAACGTTACGGAACAGTCTAAATCTTTAGTAACACGACTAATAGAAAACAGATTAAAAGGGGAGCCAGGGGTATGTAACACATGTTGCAAGGTCAACGAGGAAGTGGGTGTTGCAATGCCACAACCTCGAATGTCAAGAGAAGAACCATTGGCCACTGTAACCTGTCCAGTCCCAGTAAGAGGAGAATACTCAGAAAGAGTACCTGTAGTCCCGGTCATATGATCTGAAGCACCAGAGTCAATAACCCAAGTGCGCGGAGTAACCATGCAAGCGGTGGAGTTACCTGTAATAAATGTACCAACAGCAGGAGAAGAGAGCACAGAGGACTAAGTGTACTGGTCATACTCAGCATCAGACATATGGACCACGTGACCCGCGGAAGAGGAAGCATGTGCAGTAGCAACATGAGCCATAGAAGATGGCTTAGAGCCCAATTGGGGACAATGGGGACGAATGTGGCCAACCACACCACAATGATGATAGGTACGAGTCTCCGGAAATCCAGTACGACCACCTGTAAGCCCGCCATGGGCCTCACCTGGGGAAGAGAAACAGGCAACCCTATCAGCGGACTCAGGGGGTAGAGGGCGAGCATCAGAGTGACTCACCGAGCGACTCACACGTCGAAAGGCCTCCGGGAGGGATGAAATATCAACCCCAGCAAGTATCTGTGACTGGGCAGCCTCACAGTCACCACCACCAAGACTGGCTAAGTAGAGCACCACCATAATCTGATCGAGTTGACGACGAAATACTG
>JABCMJ010001522.1:0-17257 GCA_014822125.1 Arbutus unedo
CACATTCTCCGAAAAATTAAAGCAAGAAGGAGCGGTAGTGCGAGTAGGGTGTAAATACTCCCGCATGGTCCGTGGTGGTGGTAGTAGTGCAGGAACATCATTGACTCCATTACCTTATAGTGCAGTAACTAGTTAGGATCAGTTTGTAAAGTTATCCGGATGGTCCAAAACATGACAAACCGGTTGAATTGGAGAAAATACCACATATACTAGATATACAATAGAGGTTTGTCTGGATGGTCATAAAATGGTTTAACCGACTAGACTAGAAATTTCATAGTATAAAGTAGATATAGTGTAGCATCTCATCCGAATGATCTAAAACATGACCAACCGATTGGATTATCATCTTCTACGAAAACTTAGTTTATTTTTCATAGTTTCATGAAGCTCAAATTAATAATCTATGGCACAAATTGAAGTATGGAAAGAGTTCCATTACCTTATAGGAGTAAAAAAGAAGCTTGAATTGGGAAAGAAATGGCTTGAATTGAAAGAATTGACTTCAATTGAACTTCTCCTCTTCTCACTCTCTCTAGTGTAAAAACTGATTATCTTGCTCTCCACTCACTAACCAAATTCGAAAATTGAGATTGTGATACCAATTGAGGTGGAAGAAGTGATTCGCACTTAAAAGTGTGTATATTCTATGACAAAACCCTTTGACTTGCATACGTTTATTATCTATTAGTCGCACTTTTATGTAATTTTATTATTTAACACATGTTTTGGTTGTTAGAGTGCAAATGAAGTGTTTTGCAAGAATTTATGAGGTTCGGGACGTTAACAAAAATTAAGTGAAGAAATTGAAAGCAATGAGTCAAGGATGAAGGTAGATGGTCCAATTACCGGTAGTGAATTCAGTACTACAAGTAGTAAAAGACACTGATTTTTAGAGATATGCAGTACATTGAATTACCGGTAATAGGTGACACTGTCTAGATTTGATGAAGAAGAGAAAAAATGGACAGAACCTGCAATTACTGGTAATAGAGTGTACTGTCCAAATTTGAAGAAAAGCTAAAATTATCGCGAATGAACATGTATTATCGGTAGTATTACCGGTAATAGGGGAAAACGAGAATTTCCTTATTTCATGGGATAACAATTTTTTTAAATGTTATCTTTATCTTTTTGTTAGTGGAATGATCTATTTAATAGGACCCTAGTTAGGAATTATTGGCAACTTTTTCATTCAAGATTTTTCATTAAGTTTAGAAGTTTTTGATTACAATAGTTGGTAGAAAACAATTGGAGATTCAATTACAAAGTTATTATTTATTTTTTCTAGTTCATCGTTTTATCTTGTTCTTTCTTTTGTTCCTTATTTCTCATGGATTCTATTCAATCTATGAATAATTAATCTTCTCAAAATTCGATTCAAAGGTGAAATATCGAATCGTGATTTAAGATAATTCAATCCTTCCGTAAGGTCTTTAATTTATGATATCATTTTTTTAAATTAAGAATTATTTTGAAATCAATCAAAGATTTTGTAGAATTTTTGTTTGTATGCAAACAATTTTTATTGGCACGCACAACTCTTAGATTTCTATAAGATTTTGATTTGAAAACCTAATTTTCTCATCATGATTATAAAACGATCATCAATCTTTTTTGATTTCTAACAAACTCTAATTTTTTTATCATCCGACGAAGGTTCAATGTTATAGAACTGGAATTGAGTTATTTGAGGATTGAATTATTTCGAGTCATGGTCGATGTAGATCCCGAGAATTGAATCTTATTTTTTTAATTTCACATTAAATCGTACTCTATCTCATAAAATATTTTCACCAAAAAAATTTCAAATCTTTTATTCCTCCCTCCCAAAAAACTTCTAAACTTCTTGTTCCCTGTAGATTCGACTCCGAACTTCCGGATTATTATGCTACAATTGAGTTATTGATCCTACGCTTGGGATACACTTTTACTTGATATCAGTTGACAACAAGCAATAAGTCATATTTATAGCTGGGAGATTGTAATAACCCGATATTTTTAAGGGACTCTCAGTCAAAAGTCCAACGTAAGAAATTTATAGTGCAATTAATCCATTGAAAAGTATGTTAGAATCTAAAGTCCTTTTACATAATAGTTCTAAAAATACCCTTACACTAAAAACACTAGTTCTTTCATAATTAGATGTTTTATATATCTTCACTTCACTGCATACAAAAATCATTATATATATTTTCTTTTTTTTGTTGTGCGATAAATTTCAATAGACGTGGCGCGCCACAGCTATTCACCACCACCTCCCTCTCTCTCTCTCCCCCCTTCTTTCATCTGCCTTTCGCTTTTGTCCATTGGTCACTACAAACCTACATTTTTTTCTATGTATATTCTTTCTTATCTTTTCAAGAAAATCTCTCATTTTCTCCTTCTTTCTTCCATCATATAATGTGTCTTTACGAGCGTTAAAACATTTTCAAAAATATTTTAAACTATTAAAATTTACAAAAATAAAACTTAACCAAGTGAACTTTTAAAAAGGAGTAAAAAATTTTACTAAAAAATTATGTAACTATTCTCTTTATCCTAAATTAATTGGTATTATACTCACTATCTTTTTTATCTTTTCTTCTTGATTTTTGTCAAGTTTACGTTAAATTTTTTAGATTAATCATTGATTTTAACAAAAAAATATAACAAGTATAATATATTAGCAAAAAATCTAACAAGTATAAGATATCAAGGAATGTCTGTCTTCTTGCCATTCGTGGGGAATGTTGTAAAAAATTTCTCTCAAATTTCTCTTTTATTATCGGTTGATGGCATTTTATATTGGAAGGTGTTATGGATATAAATCTAAAAAATTCATCATTAAAGTCATAAAATCGGACAAGTGATTGTGGCATATCTATTTGGCTTAAACTAACTAAATTGTTTATATTTTGTCTTTGCTCAATTTATTTTTGTATTTGTCATGTTTTTATTTTATTTTTTTAGAATTTGTTGATTACAACAAATAACCTTATTTGGTATTATTCTAGACAGAAATATAAAGAACAAATTACAACAGATAACATTATCTGTTGTGGTTTAGTTTATTATTGTGTTTTCACTATTATCCAAAGATACATAGATGAAAATATAATAGATAATATTATCTGTTAATATGCTATGCATAAATACAGAGATCAATTTACAATAGATAATATTATTTATTTTTATATTATGTCAAAATACATAGTTTAAATTAAAGCAAATAACCTTATCTGATGTTATCTTATGTAGAAATACAGAGAACAAATTACAACAGATAACCTTATCTGTTTTGGTTTATTATTTTGTTTTCACTATTATGTAGAAATACAGAGATGAAAATACAACAGATAATGTTATCTATTGATATGTTATGCATAAATACAAAGGTCAATTTACAACAAATAACATTATCTGTTTTTACATTATTTCAAAATATAGAGTACAAATTAAAACAGATAACCTTGTCTAATGTTATCTTATGCAGAGATACAATGAACAAATTAAAACGAATAACCTTACCTGATATTATCTTATGCAGAGATATAGAGAACAGATAACCTTATCTGTTTTGATTTATTATTGTGTTTTCGTTATTATGTAGATATATAGAGATGAAAATACAACAGATAACATTATTTATTTTTATATTATGTCAAAATACAAAGTATAAATTAAAATAGATAATCTTATCTGTTTTGATTTATTATTGTGTTTTCACTATCATGCAGAAATACCTAAATAAAATTACAACAAATAACATTATCCGTTGATATGCTGTGCATAAATACATAGGCCAATTTACAACATATAACATTATCTGTTTTTATATTATATCAAAATACAAAGTACAAATTAGAACAGATAATTTTATTTGATGTTATCTTATGCAAAGATATAAAAAATAAATTACAGCTGATAACCTTATCTGTTTTGATTTATTATTGTGTTTTCACTATCATACAAAGATACAGAGATAAAACTATAACAGATAACATTATTGTTTTATTATTGTATCTTATGCAGAGACACATAGGTCGTGAGAGCGCAAATCACTTTCTGACTTTTTTTATATTTTTATATTTTTTTATTTTTTTAAAATTTTTTAACATAGTTTTTTATTTTTTTAAATTTCTTATTGAGTCAAATCAATAATCAATAAAAAATAAAAAGTTACAAAAAATTGGTATACCAAAATGTTGTGAGGGCACAAATCATGTTTGACTTTTTTTCATATTTTTTAATTTTTTTAAATTTTTAAACAAATTATTTTTTATTTTTTTGAAATTTTTTATTGAGACAAACCAATTATCAATAAAAAAATAGATGCAAAATAAAAAGTTTCAAAAAATTGGTGTGCCAAAACGTAGTGAACACAAAGAGACTTGGAGAATAAGGCAAGTCGTAGTCGATCCATAGAGACTACATTCATGACGTAGTCGAGTGCTTAAATCCAAAGAGATAGATAACACATGAAAAACACACATATACAATTGGAGAATAAGGCAAGTCGTCCCATTGGTGAACACAATGACGATATCAATTGAATTTGATCGACGAGGAGAATCACATGTTCCCGTAACGCTCATTTCAAGAGGCTTACGACAAAGAGACTCCAGACATTATGATGGGGGAAAGATAGGGGGAAAACTAATGAGTTTATCAAAAGAACATACAAAAAGGGTTCAACTGTTGCATGACGACTCCCGATAATAATAACAATAATTAATAATTACAAGCCTAACCGAGTACTGATTGACAATCGTTTTGCTTCTTTTCGGGGACCTATGAACATCTGGTGAAGCAAATTGCAATCGATCCGATCCCCACTGAGTTGTTTGTCTGGAGTAAAGGTGCCGGCATTTGGTGCTATTGAGTTGCCTCACTACAGGAAACTCGCCAAATAAGCACAGCGAGAATCGAGTTAAGTCGAAACTCAAATATAAATTACCCCCACCAATCTATATTTATATCATCCCCCACCCGCCAAAATATACATTTCACAGCAACATTCGGCCCATTAGGGCACGTGTAAGTATGAGTTCACTGGCATCGTTTATCTCTACCCTCCCCCTTGTTCCTCTTCGTCATCGATGCAATGGTTCCAGTCGCTCTTATATTCCTAACTCGTGTCCATGCGTTTCTATGCCTTACTTAGCGAGAAGGGTTTTACACTGTAAACCTAGATTCCGTTCGCGGTCTTTCAATTCATCCTCTCCGGAAGGAAAAACGTATGTCGTCCGAGGGCAGGTATTGGGGTTGGCCGAACAAGGCGACGATGAAGAAACATTCCAAGTGGTGACGGCGGTTAGAAGCGCTTATAATGACATAGTGGTCCTGGACACTCCCCGATCTAGGATGCTACTTTTAGATTCCAGCTGTACTCTCTCTCTCTCTCCTACGTTCCCAACCTGCATAACTCGTACACATATGCACACTTCAACTCACATACATATACTCCCATAGAGGAACATGTTTTCACACTGGACAATCCATCTAGCATAATTATGTAAAATTGAGTGGCTGGTGAATGAAATTACTTTTTACTCTACGGTCACTATTTACGCTTAACACAGTTTGATTGTTGCTTATATATGCTGGGAGGAACTCATTTTTTTTACTAGTATATGCTGGGAAGAACTGTCAGTGAATGCCTTTGAGTCATTGTTCGTGCTGGTGCAGATAATGTTCACAGTATTCGTACCAAGGGAGAGAAATGGACTGGTTCATACTGGGTATGGAAATTTTCATTCTACTACACGTACCTTACAATCTACGTGTCATCATAGATCTGGTAATGCGTGTAACTCTGTTTCCATCTATCTATGTGGCATATGAGTGTTGGATTGGACATCCTTGCTGCTGTTTGTTATCCTCATAGATGTTTGTAACTTGTTATTTTCATTGCAAACATTGAGTATAGGCTAGACTTGCCAAATATCATCACTTCATATGTGATTGTTCTAATCATTCATTTCCCTTGCATATTGTTTGGGTAGTAGGAGGTTAGGTTTGCATAGCTAACATTAGCCATTCATAGCACCATTTGTTTGCAGATTATTATTTACTTTATTTGTCATTAGTATGTTATTGTTTGATGAAACCAAATTAAGGCAATGGATTCATTATAGAGAGAAATTCCCAAAAGGGATACAAGAGAGTCAAAGTATCAATATTATAGTCTATAAAATGATAAGACTGCTACAATAAGAGACCTACACACCTATTTGTAAATTCAAGCACCCACTAACACCAAAGGACCCTTAAATAAAGTTGATTGAATTGAAACTACAGCGCCAAAGTAATATCTCAGTAAAAGTAGAGGATTAATGATGTGAAAGAAAAACCCGACGATGGTCGGACTCTCTACTTGTGTTTCGTTTTATCAAGCAATAATGCCTGCATTATGGATACAGATGCCCCTTTACCTCTCTGCTGTCATGTGATTTCACTGATGGCCATTTTTTCCACATTTCAACCATTTCTTAGATAGTATGCTGTCCACACAAAATGTCACAGACCCTCAATTCTACTGCACGAGAACCCCCCCAATCCCCATAAAAGAAACTTGTGCTCAAGTTTGGCAGCAAGACTAAAGACAATTAAATAAAGAAAACATAAATGTGTTTACTATGCAGCTTCGGATCTGTCATGTAGCTACATTTCCTTGGTCGATATCACTCCCATGAATGTCCCAGCTCCAATATGAGCTTCAATTTGTGTACATCAACCGCATCCATGCTTATATGCCAAAGAACGACCCATTTGCCATGCCTCTTATTGAGCAATACATCCTTAAAATATGCTACTGCATTTGGTTTCAAATCAACCATAGGGTGTAGAATTTTCAACTTCACGTCATATCCAAGACTTGCTCGAGTAAATACCATACCCAAAGGATCTTCAAGCTTTCCCAAGAAGCCTTTTCCCTCTTTTGGCATTACTCGTTTGGAAGCAAAGCCGATTTAGACACCAATGCAACTTCAAGTAGAGTTTGTTGCACCAAAGACAGCTTGAAACCAATCATCAAGCTTTGGCTCTATATCTTCAACAACCTATAGCTAAAAAAAGTCTGCATCTATTTTTGGAGACACCCCCAAATTATGCTAAACTTCATTGGCTTACTCTTGAAAATGAAATGATTAAGTACTTTATCCTTTTCTCAATTAACTTAATCATCCTCACTTATGAACTCATCAAACATGGGAACATCACTATCATCATGAAAATCTTCATTTAGAAACTCGTCAAACAGGAGAACTCCTTCAAAATCACCTACATAGTCTTCATTTGGAGTTGTATTACATATCAATATGCCTTCAAATTCATCTTCACTCTCAAGGATATTATCATCTTTAAGAAACACCTTCAAGTTCTCCACTTGGATATCTATCTAAGATAGTAAAATCATCAAGATGATCCTGTTCGTCTCTTTAAACACACTTGGATTGAGGTTCATCTCCTCCTCAAACTTGTATGGAGTGGAGCTTCCATGCGACTCAAAGAGGTCATCATCAACGGCATCCTTCCGATAGTTGATGTTTAGGGTTTGAAATGCTTGAATAGGGTCGGCAAGGCTGAATCACACTGATTAGGACTCTATTTGTTGGTTTAAGGGGTCACAATTGTACTGCAGATCTGATTAGAACAAGTTCTATGAAAAACAAGTTCAAACAAGGTACAACTAAGTCAAAAAAGATGCTTATATGTTCGAAATTGACTGAGACACCTCCCCCCTGTTGAAAATTATTTGTCATTATTGTGGTGAAAGTGGGCATATTAAGGCCCACTGTTGCAAAATTCACCCTGAGTTGAAGCAACGCTTTACTCGGAATCACTCTCCTTGTTCTTGTGGATCCTCTGGCTCTTCTCGCACTGCAACACTTGCTGAAAATAATGGCAGCCTTGGGTCTCATACCCTATTGGATCTCAGTCTCAAATTGGCCAGTTTCAGGAACAACTTGGCTCTCTTACTGCCCGGGCTCAAGGCATGTCTTCAATTCCCACTCCTAGTCTGCTACTGTGACTGCAGGTACCTCCACAGCCTTTCACGTTCGGTCTAAGGAACCTAGTTGTTTTATGGATTCTGGTGCTAATGGCCATATGAGTGGCGAGTTGTCATTTTCTCTTCCTGTATTGTTCTTGCCAATCAAACTATTTGTCTTGCTGATGTCTCCACATCCCATAGCTGCCATAAGGCTGACACATGTCTATCTCTGCATATCACTCTTGCTTTGTATTGCATGTTCCTGATTTGGGCTATAATTTATTGTTTGTTAGTTGTCTTGCTAAAAAATCTCCACTGTGCGGTCATTTTTTACCCACTTGCTGTCTCTTACAGAACTTGAGTTCGAAAGGATTTTTGGCAAGGGGTATTAGTGCGATGGACTGTACTTCTTTGGGGAGCCGCCACCATCACCACCACATATTTCACCCAGTCTTCAAACGTCTATCTTGTCTGCATCTCACTCGAATGTTTTTTCTTTTCAAACTTTGAACTTGTGGCATGCTCGTTTAGGACATGCAAATTTTCAGTATTTATGCTTGTTATTTCCTGCTTTGAGTTGGGCTTGTAAAGATCATAAATTTAAATACGGGGTTTGTGAACTTCCTAAACATACACGCACTAATTATACGTTGCATGTCTCGAGCTCTTAGCATATTTGATCTTACACTCCTAAACACAACGGTGTTGCGAAACATAAGAACTGCCATAGTATGACAGCTTATCTTATTAATCGTATCTAGTTGGATTTTCCATGTTATGGCCCCTCTTCATGTTCTTCAGGCCGATCACATCTGGTTTTCCCTTTTGCCTCTACCCTTTTTGCCGGAGTCTTCTTTGGATGATGGTTCAAGTACTTCATCTCCTTTAGCTTCTCCCTTACATCCCCCTTGTTATCCATCTCGTGATGGTTGGCTTAGCAATACCACTCACCCTATTTCCAAGTATGTTTTTTTATAGTGTTCTTTCAGATCCATAATGTATTTTTCTTTGCAAAATTGCATGAATTCATATTCCTAAGTTCGTGTCTAAGGCTCTCCAAACTCCCAAGCGAGTCACCGCCATACAAACTGAGATGACAACCTTGGAAAATAATAAATCATGGGAGCTTGTGCAGTTGCCTTCCACCGAAAAAACTGTGGGGTGTAATTAGTTTTTTAGTGAGAAGTACTTGGCTGATGGGTCTGTTGATCCATATAAAGCTCGCCTTATGGCCAAAGGCTTTACACATTCCGGGCAAAGACTTTGGGGCTACCTGTGCTCCTGTTGCTAAATTGATTATTGTTCGCTTTCTTGTGTCCTTAGATGCCTCACATTCCTGGCCTCTTTATCAGCTAAATGTCAAGAATGCTTTCCTTTGTGGGGATTTACTTGAAACGATCTATATGGATCCCACTGGGTTGAAGCCTATGGACTGAAACAGTCGCCAAGGGAGTGGTTTAGTTACTTGATTAATGTTATCCTATCCACGAGCTTTGTTCAATGCCACTCTGATGGTCATTGTATCATCTTTTTAGTATATATTGATGACATTATCCTTACTATCAATGATACACCTGGTATTTGCTCAGGTACAGGACTTTGGTAGAGGTTTTGACATTAAGAATTTGGGTCCCCTTAAGTATTTTCTCGGTATTGAGGTTGCTCGTTCTCGTCATGGAATATCTCTTTCTTAGAGGAATTACATCTTGGATCTCCTTCAGGATACAAACATGTAGTGGTGTAAGCCAACCTCTGCGCCTGTAGATCCCAACTTAAAACTCTCTTATTCTGAAGAGTTACTGTCTAATCCATCTATGTACCAACGTCTGGTTGGTCGTCTGATTTACGTGACCATCACTGGACTGGATCTGACATTTGCAGTTAGTGTTGTAAGCCAGCTTATGCATGCTTTGCAAATGGCTCATCTTGATGCAGTCTTTTTGATCTTGAGTTATCTCAAGACTTGCTCTGGCTTGGTTTATTTTTGTCATCCTGTATTCAATTTGGTCTCTCATGCTTTATTGATGCTGATTATGCTGGATCTAAGACTGACAGTTGCTCTATATCTGGTTTCTGTACTTTCTATGGTAACGATCTTGTGTTATGGAAAAGTAAGAACTAGGTCGTAGTTTCGAGATATTATGGGGAAGCTGAATATCGAGCTATGGCTCAGGGCACTTGTGAGATACTTTGGATTCGTTCTGTTCTAGCTGAATTGGGTTTCGTCATGCATGAAGCATCTCCCTATTTTGTGACAATAAATCGGCCACTGTGCTGCCTCAGATTCAATTCTCCATGATAGGTCTAACCATATAGAGGTGGACATCCTCTTTATTTGTGAGAGGGCTTGGTCTGGCACTATGGTCCCCTCATTTGTTCCTTCATTAGAACAGATTGCTGACATCTTGATGAAGTCCGTGGATCCATCCTTGTTACAGTCCTCAATTGTCAAGCTAGGTTTGGTTGATATGTTTGCACCATCTTGTGAGGGAGTGTTGGAATTAGAATAAACTAGGCCCTTTATTATCGCCTATGTAGCATGGACACTCCTCAGAGGTCCTTGTATCCGTGTCGGACACTTCGGACACATAGACATGCCGGGGACACCGAAAAACGTATTGGACACGTCACTTGGCATGTCCAATTAATTTAATTTATTTTTAAAAGAGGACATGTGGGGGACACGGCGAGGACGCAGGGGATACAGCGGAGACACGTATTGGGACATGACAGAGGTAAATTTGTTATTTTTTAAAAAATTTTTGGGGAAAAATATGTTATTACATAATATATGGGTTAAAACTACAATTAAAGGTTTAAAATCCTAAAATACTCCCCAAAAAAATCTACGTTTCATCTCTATCTCCACAGCGATCCGATCTCTGTACATTGGTACGTTTCTTGCTCCATATATATGTTTTTTTTTCTTCAATTATATTTAATCAACTCAATCATAATATATTCATCCATGACATCTTTTTTATTTGTATTAATTGTATTGTTGTTTTGTTTGAGTAGTATTAATGTTCATTTATTAATCATTATATAGTATGTATGTACTCATATGCTATATGTAAAAAAAATTTGCCGTGTCCCCGCTATGTCCGTATCCGTGTCTGCGTCTGCGTACGTGCTACATAGATTATCGCCTTATTTTAGGCCCTTTTTTTGGCCTTTATTTTCATTCTTTCCTTTTTCATCTTGTAACCGTATCTATATAGACATAGATATCACTCAGTAATGAGTTACGCTCAAGATATACACAAAAATATTGGGTTCCTTTAAATTTTGCTATAATAAGAGACCTACACCTATTTATAGACTCAAGGACCCCACTAACACTGGAGGACGCTATAGTGAAACAAAGAACCTCAATTCTAGTGCATCATCGTTTGTTTTTTAAATTGCTTTTTGTGTTAATTGAAGAATTAAGCCTTAATATTGTTATGCATGTTGAATTACTCTTGTTTGTAGTATGCCTGTCTGGACCTATAGGTGTATTCTGCCTCCTGATGTCATGGTATACACTACATTATGCAGGATGAGTTTGCTAGCTTGCCAGCTATTGTTCCACAGGGGCCAATTGCAATCTTTGGTTTGGTAGTTCATTTATTTGTTCTATTTTGCATGGATCTCTTATTTGTATTCACCATTCTATTTTATGGAAAGTATCAATATATTTAAGTAGGTAAAGTTGATATTTCTCAAAATCTCTTAGGGTGCCGGAACAGCTGCTCACCTAATTCTTGATTTATGGCCTTCATTAGAGCTTCAAGGTTGGGAGATCGATGAAATTGTAAGCAACCTCAACTTTCTATTTTAGAAGATTTTTGCTATATTAACAACTATCAGGAAAAACTTTCTCATCAAAATCATACAATTTGTTGCTTGGACCTTTGTTACCGGGGAATGCCAATTCCCTAGTGAATTGATTTTGCACATTCCGAAACATGGTACACTTTTATTCCAAAAACAGTAACTATTGATCCAAAGCAATCCCCAAAGTTTTTCCTTAAAATCAACTGTATTAATTTATAATCTAGAGAGTGTGGAATTTTGGCAAGAAAGTACGGGAAAAATTGATCATTATGTTTCTAGAAATGTGTTTTCCATGAATACATGAACGTTTTTTATTTATAGAAGCCTATACCCTAAGCGTACCACAATTTAGGCATGTGGCATACTATTTTCCTGTACCAGTTCTACACATCAGTTCGTTCCACATTCCAGGTAGCGTTATCATTTGATTTATATTGAGAATAAAGCATACCCCACTAACTACTAAGATGTAATGGTGTTTTTATTCACAACTCGGTAAGTAGAATCTACTGATCTAGCATGCAAGAGGAACTAATGAGCTATCTAAAGTTAAATCATATAAGACAATTGCTCAAGTACACAAGATACTGCAAAATCAAAGCTGTGAATAGGCACATGATGTAAGCGCGAGGAAAATAGAGACTGACCCAACAACAATATTTGGACAAGTGAATTCTGTTTTAGTTATGATAACTATAAGTGTTCAGTCCAGACTATGCACCGTCCACCAGTAGGCACCCAATAAAGTCAGGGCAAGAGCCCCATACGAACTGGTTCCACAAGAGTTTATAGCACCTAGGAGGTTTTGAATCTGAGACCTAGGAGGAAGTAAACTCCTAAATCTCAGGCCTTGACCTACAAGCCAACCTCTTGGAGTATAAGAGTGCATTCCCCCACCACAAAGTTTAATGCATAAGCTGCTCAGTCACTTCCAAGCAGGTGTTGTGTTTGGACATTGAGAAGTGGTGGGCACTTGTTTCAAGGTGTTTTCATTGTCTTTCTTGCTTCTTGAATTGTAAATGCGCGGAACACTTGGGGAACACTCATGTTCATAACCAGACACATAAATCACATTACAAGTTTTTGAGAAAACTTGTAGGCTAATGAATTCATGAAAATTATCACTTTCATGCCTATTAATCAATCTTGTCTAGAACATTTCAGTTTAGCCAATTATAAAACTCGGTACTTCCAATTTGATTATGAAACAATTGAGTTAAATACATATTAGGTATTTTTTTTTTATTTTTTTCATAGATTACATGTTATAGCATTTAAAAATGATTTCTTGCTCAATATGAATATATGTCTGATGTTTATTTTGGTTTCATGGCTACATATTGATTTTATTTGTTTTTTGATGTGTCCCAGTCGTGTGTTGTCATGATTTCTAGAAATATGTTATGGTGGCATGTCCCATGTCGGTGTATTTGATTGTTAGCTGAGTGGTTTGAGGGACGCTAATGAAACATCTTCTGTAAGGTGCTATTTAAGCAATTCAAAAGGTTTGGAACTTGAAGACATCATGTCTAATTAGATTAGATGGTTTAGAAAATATAGGAATCTTAATTTTGAGGAAGGTGCAGAAGTTACAAGTTCAAGTGTAATATGGTGACAAAAGACTAATAAAGCTCCATGCCAAGGTTGGACGAGCTTGGTATGCAGTTTTGTGGGCAAGGTCAAGACTAGTGAAACTAAACAATGTAGAGAACCAAACTTGCGATCCAAGCCTTGTGTTGGATTACCACATTACTGGGGTGCCATTTTCATTTTGTCCCTTCTATGTGCTAAACTTGGAGAACTTTTTGTTGAAGAAGTTGGTTCCTGCCTTGGCCTTTTCTTATGTGCTCTACTGATACTGAATTTAGCCTCATTGTCATGACTCTTTTAGCTCATACCTGAAGTAATAGAAAACAAAACAAAACAGAACAGAACAAAGAAACTCAGAGCCTTCCCAAATATTCCGTTTTTCGAGTTTGTGTAGTTAGAGTCGAGGGAGGGGAATCCTATCCTTGATCAATTTCTTGATAGTCTTTAAGATTATAGACGAGGATAGTGGGGTACAAGAGTTTGCTTTTGATTGGTTTATAGGCTTTTGATGTGTAGGACCTTTTTGTCCTTGACCTTCTTTCGTATGTGGGTGGCATTTCCTTGATGCCTTTCTTCTATAATTTATTATTGATCAAAAAAAGAAGAAAAAAATTATCTTCCAGCCTTGGCTTTCATTCATTTCTTTGCTAGCCTTCTTACAGCCTTTTAATTTGAGTCTTTAAGACATTGTAATCCTCAAGGCAACCCTGGCATCCTCATTCAAGTCTTGATTGCGGAGTATTTGTAGCACAACTACTTAAATCAAATTTTTATTGAATCCTTGGTGTCATAGCTGAAACGCTAGCAATAGTTGACGCCAATTGAAAATAACTAAGTGAACAAAGCCGTATAAGTAGTTGAGAGAGGCCTGAGCTGCTGTTTCTCCTTGAGCATCTCTTCAATGGAGCCAAATATGGCAAACAGAAAATCCTAATTCGTCCCCTCTTATTTACCTTTGTCTAACCATGACTAATTCACCAAATTAACCTTTTTGCTAGCATAAATGACTCTTAAGAGAATCCTCCCTCTATGATTTATAGGTAAGAAAACAGACATGACAACCACAAATCTGATTAAGAACATGCCTCTGCAGTTCATGAATAGAGAGGAAATAGCCTAAACTTTGAGCAAAGGATATAATTAGATTGTTGGTTTGCCAAGGGCATGCAAATTGATCCTTCTTTTTTGTGTGCTCATGGAGGGACAAAAATAGGACGATTGAAGGAAATGGGGTCTGGAGTCATATGTAGAAGGCAATGACATTGACCAGATTTACTTCTGTTCGGATTGTAGCGAAAGAGTATTATGTAGATCTATTATGGGAGACACACTAGTATATTCTGTGTTTGCATGGATGTTAATTATATTTTTTTATGACTATTGCATTTGCTGGACAAAGTGTTAGAAGAAATTAATTCCACCTTTAATTTTAAATAGGTATTAGAAATTATAGGGCAAGTTCTTCCTAAACGATGCACCAAAAATGTAGCTCCTTGACTCTCTTTAGGACATATTTAGGACATCTTGTTAGACCTTCGGATGTAGACTGAATGATTGAAAGTGGATGTTTATTGTGTACAAGATTAGAGAAATTGATGGTTGTTGATTTTTTGGATGGTTTGGATAGGGATTGCCCTTGTTTCGGGTCAACTCCACATGTTATTATATGGCAGCATCATTTCGTTTTTATCCCCAATGTAGTTGTTAGTTGCCAATCACGTATATTGACAACAATCCAATATTCAAGTCATGAAAATGAAAAGAAAACTTTTAAGAGAAAAAGGTGCAAATGTTTGGGGCAGATTGTTTCATGATAAACTAGGAAACAGAATGCTGCATATTTGATCTAATGTTTTTATTTTATCATTGAAATATCCTACAAGCATTAAAAAAATACAATGCTGATATCATAGTTTCGAAAAGAAATTGCTTATTTAGCAATACCATTTTTGGACTAGTCTTAAAATAACAGTGTCTTTGCCTAAAAACTAGTTGGAAAATAGTTACCTCTACAAGAACTATTTTAAAACCGCGTTGAGGCATAGGATAATCTGACAAATTCGAGCATCCTCTTTTTTCTCTTAGAAAACTTCTTTAACACCTTTTGCAATTCCCACTAGTTATGATCATAGTTATCAAAATCGTATGATTCATGATACGATTTGCACGATTCGATTTGATACACCATGAAATCGATCCGAACCTAACGAAAAATCGCAACTTGCACTAAATTGGTAAGAGAATCGGTGAATCAATTCCGAATCGCTTGTATCGCATGAATGATCGATCACTTTCAATTCAAATTTTCGCGTGTCTGGGTCGGGTTAGTGACCCAAATCGCCTGAATCTATTTTTTAAAATTTTTTTCCAAAAAAACCAATAATACAATCATCGTTGGGGCTTACGAAGGGTCTTTTGTAGAAAAATTGGGTATAGAAATTGCAGACTGAAAAATTAGGTTTTCAATTTTTACCTATTGGGCTTTCCTTGCTTTTGCAACCTTGAGACTTGAGAGAGCTATAAAAGCAAGTGTCTTACCTATTTAGACCACGTGATCATCAATATATCTTGAGATACAACATTTTTATTGATTGCTATCTTATATTTGCATTTTTCATATGTTTTAAAAAACATGACCAAATTGGAGCGATTCACGATTCGATTCGATTCACGATTTGACAACTATGGTTATGATTAACAATTTTCTTGAGCTAGGACTTCCTTTCAATTGCCGGATTTGAATTGAAATACTTTGCCTTTGCACACTTCAGTTGATCGATAAAGCTAGAGAATATTTTGCATTGTCGGATCTTGAGAAGCGTACACCTACTGGTGGCATTCTTCGTGTTTGCATTGGTGATGCACTTTCTCCAACAGTTAATGTTTCCGGGGGGTATGCTGGTAAGGTTACTGTTCAGTTATATATGTTGATATGCCAATTTTATTTTGATTCCATGTTTTCTACATAAATATGTGAAGCACTGACCCTAATTCCCGTGGCTAACCATGCAATGAAAAGACCATGCAATGAACCTTTTCGATCGAAGCGCACTGTTAGAAAAATCTCTAGCATTGTTGATTCACTACTCTTTACACCGATTGTTTTCATTTGCCCCTCACTGTTTATGCGTCATTGTTTAGCTTTTGCTAAATATGCTTACTCCATGACTATCCACTGTATATGTCCGATACATATCTCCTGCACTTACCCTAGTGCCGAGTATCCCACACATGTATTTTGAGCATTTCGAAGTGTTTATGTAACATAGGTATTATGTACTAAATACTAGTTATGCATTGCCTTTTGAGTCTTGCTGAAGTTGTCCGCATTTGGGTTCTTATTGTCCAGGCATTGTTGTTGATTTGTTTTCTGGTGGAAAAGTTCTACCGCAGTTGCAAGAGGTATGTACTATACTGTATTAACTTTGATAAGACGTGCTTCTATTGGATGGTCAAATTCTTCTGCAAGTGCCTGTTTGGATGGGGGAAAAGCTCCCCTCCAAAAATTATCGCCCCTTATTAGGGGTTTTGGCATGATTTGGAACGGTTAAGTGCTCTCCTCTTAATTTTTTACCCCTAATATCTTTTGCCCCTTTAGAGGTCTTGTCCCGGATTATTTTTGGGCCACCTTTGACCTCCCCAAAATTATCCGGGAGTGGAGGGGAGTCGTTTTGTCAATTTTACCACTTCTTATCCCTTTTCCCTCAATTTTGGGAGAAAAAAAAGTGATCAACACCGCTTATTCGAACCCCTTTCAGTCGTGCTTTCTGAATTTTATTTTTGAAAAAATACTAAAAATTTACTGTTTACTTAAAAAATTATTTTGGGAATAACCGTTAGCTCAAAATATTTTGATAAAAGGTTGTTGAATTA
>JABCMJ010001523.1:0-29227 GCA_014822125.1 Arbutus unedo
CAATCCCTCTATTAAATCGAATATACTTTTCATACTGTGAATTACATTTTCTAATCTTTGTTCATGAACAAAATGTGTGTCCTCATCCTACCTTGACATTCAGACTCTCTAAACTAGTTTAGAAATCAAATTACCGATGGAGAATGTCTATAAATAAAGGTACATCTCCAGAGCGAAAGGTACGTCGTAAATTGTTATTACACACTTTGACTTGTCATTACAAGCATTAAATTAAATTGTTCTTCTTGATTAAGTACTGACTTAACCATCAGAGTAACCATTCGCTTAGAGGTGAAAGGTCCTCTAATAGTATATTATTTTGCAGGAATTATGATTTTAAGCAAATTAGAGCGCTAGCGTGTTCATGCATAGTTGAAGTTGTAACTTTCAAAGTATGAAATTTTTACCCACATATAATATATATCAATTCTTTCAAAAGGATCAATTATGATCATTGGAGTAAGACTCGCAATATATCTCACACAAAATGAGTAAGATTACCTTCACCAGAAGTAAGAGCCAACAAAATAATTTTTTAATTTCAGTGGATAAGGTAATTTTGTAACGCTTTGATTTTTCAAGACGTTAATAAAAGAATTTTCAAAATTTACATATTTATCATCTCATTTGCAAAGGTGAAATTACAAAGTTGGATTATTACATATTGAATATGAAAGTAAAGTCTTGCCAAAAGATAAATTGCATTTCAAAAATACTTTCAAAAAAATTTACAGAGCAACTAAAACAATGTAAACTAGGCCTCTCGGTGAAGTCTTCGTTGATGACGTTGACGTCGACCAGATTGCTCGAATTTTCATTCCCGTCTTTGATACCTGGCGTGAAATGTTATAGGCAAAAAGTACTACCATAAATTATAAAGCTCAATAAATAATTTTACCCGTTTATCCAAATCAAGTATATGACAAATATAATGATGCACAGTTTAAAGAAAAACAATAACACATAAGTGCGAAAAATAAAACAAAACAATATAAGTACAATGTTGCGAACGGGTTATAAATTCCACAAATCGAATGTCATCCCAAGTCGTTAAAACATCAATTCCATCTTTCCAAATAAATCCATGACACTTCCGTACACCAAGTTCCCATACACTATAGTTTTCATCAACTGTGCTCTCGTTCTCTATGCTTTTACCATCTCATTCTAGTCCGGCTCAAAAACAAAGCACAACTTAAGACAATAACACCACTCAATTCATGCATAACATGTGAAGTGATTTATAAGACTTCTACTTTCATGAGAAGTAAAAGTTATAATTCAATTAGAAAATGAGTTATCTCTCTATCTATAAAAGAGTATTTGGTCTTTCATCTCAACAAGATGACTAAATACTAAAATCCTTACTTGAAAGTAAGTTGTTAATTATTTAACTTCATTACAAAAATTGACATACTAAACTTAAACAATAATATATGACTTGAAGAAAAAGGAGAAGAAAATCATAAGCACAAACATGAAGGGTCATCTGGACCCGGACAATTCATCCGGGGGGAGGTTGGCAGTGGAATCAACAATGACCCAGTTACCAGTCGCTTGTTGGGTCTTACTGAAGTCTTGGCGGAACACTTCCTCTTTCTGCCATGCTTCCCACTTCTCCGCCAGGCCATAACCTCCAAGCAATTTCACAACTTCCGACATCTTGGGACGTTCTGCAGGGGGACTCCCGTGTGCACAGCAAAGCCACCTGGAGAAGTTGCTCTGCCTCTTCATTCACATAAGTACCCTGTATATCTGCATCAACCAGCGTTTCCAACTTCTTTTCGTTCAAAAGTCCTTTTACCTGAATAATCACAAAGGAGGAGAGAAGAATCATCTGGCATTCAGTTTCCTAATTTGAGAAAGCCACATAACAAGTAAAATGGTTCAAGGGAGAAAATAGGTACAAGTGCCACTAGTTATCATATCAACCACAAAAGACCAAGAGTGACAGAACACAGGGTAGCCTTTGTATTTCTCAGTTTTCCTAATAGCTCAAATTTGAATGTTTGGAAAGCATGGGTAGGTGATGGATTATGAAGAGTGACAGAACACAATGTAGCCTCGTATCATGGATGGCGGTGTGTCGACAGCTGTAGCCATCAATAACTTTTCAGCCGTTCAGAAAACAAAGCAAAATTGCTCATGGTGTGCATGAGAAAGCAGTCGCTGTTATTTGCCTGAAGAAGTTAGTTACACTCTATCTTGGATCATGAGGGGTTGAACATTAGCTTTTCAATTGTACAGGGTCTATGTTGGTTTTTGAGTAGAAGGCTCCTTAAATGAACTGAAATAATCATAAAAGAAGGTGGCAATCTTAAGAAGGCTCCTTACATGACATCATCATCATTAGTAAGCCGAGCAAGATCAAAAGTCCTTTGTCCAGTGATGAGCTCAAGAAGCATGACCCCATAACCAAAGACATCAGTTTTCTCCGAAGACCTTCCAGTGGAGAGGTACTCCGGTGCAACATGGCCAATTGTCCCATGTACTGCCGTTGTAACATGAGTATCCTTGTAATCCATAAGCTTAGCCAACCCAAAATCTCCAACAACTGCTTCAAACTCCTCATCCAGCAATATATTTGCAGCTTTGACATCACGATGAATGACCTTTGGGTCACAATGATGGTGCAGATATGCAAGGCCCCTTGCAGATCCCAATGCAATTCTCTTTCTTATCGGCCAATCAAGTGGGGCTTGTGATTCGGGTCGCTCTACAAAAATGCACCGACATGATAATATCTAGAGAGATTAAAAGGGTGGCAAACAGCTTCTAAACTTTTTTTTAAATTTCAAAATTTCAACATTAGCAAGATTTGATAAAGTTGCACGGAAATTACCTATACATCGAAGAATATGTAGGGTTTCCTTTCTCCACAAACTGGCAATTAAATATGAATACGAAGATCTAAGTCTAAGAATCACTTGGCTTCAAATTGGCAACTTAAATGCAAGTAAAGCAAACTGCATCCTATTAACTTAAAATTTTACTCCTTCTATCCCTTTTTGTTGGTCCATTATTTCGCTTTCAGTTGTCCCATAACACAACCCCATTTTGAAAACTCCAAGATCAAAATTTGATGGGGTCCCTTTTTGCCCCGCTCTTTTGTAATGGAGTGAACCACTCCAAGGAACCAAATTTATCGTTGAAAGATAGTTTAGGAAAGGTGAAGTTTTTAAGTGCAATAATTCTATTTTCTTAGAAGGTTTGATTCCCAAAACATACCTACTAGTAGTACCTGTTAAACATGATGCAACACTTTCATTAGGCAAGAATGGATAGAAAAGAACCATTCTGCTGATATGTTTTTGAACGTCACTATGTTTTCTTACTAGGTTGGATTACCAAAACATACCTACAAGTAATACCTCTTAAACATGATGCAACATTTCCATTAGTCAGAAAGGGAATGACAAGAACCTGTTCTGTTGGAGTGGAATCAACCAAAGAAGATAGCGTCAAATCAACCAAAAATTTTACTCCAGGCGCTACCACACTCAGCAAATAAGAAAAGAAAGCATATGAAGAGGGTAGCCAATTTGATGCCAAAGAAAGAAGATTGCGTCAAATCAACTAAAATGTTTACTCCAGGCGCTACCACACTCAACAAATAAGAAAAGAAAGCATATGAAGAGGGTAGCCAGTTTGATGCCAAAGAAAGAAGATTGTGTCAAATCAACTAAAATGTTTACTCCAGGCGCTACCACACTCAACAAATAAGAAAAGAAGCATATGAAGTGGGTAGCCAACAAGTAGTACCTCTTAAACATGACGCAACACTTCCATTAGCCATATAGGTATACACAAGGACCCGTTCAGTTAGCGTCATGCAAAAGCCACGTAAACGTAGAAGATTTCGATGAACAGCCATGCTGATCATTTCTACTTCAGTTTGAAACTGCAGCTCCCCACCTTGAGTACGCTCCTCTTTTAGTTTTTTTACCGCCACGAGAGAACCATCAACCAATCGCCTTTGTATACCTTACCAAACCCGCCTCTTCCTAGAATATTTTTGTGGTTAAAATAATCAGTCGCAATTTGTAGTTCATGCAGGGAAACTTGAGCTGTCCAAAATGAACTTTGGGGTCCTCTTTAGCTGCAAAGAGAAGTAAATGCCCCTTCAACGGTAAAAAATAGTTGCAAAAGAAAAAAAGTGAGAACCTATCACTTGTTCGTATGAATAAAAGAGGTGACAAACGGTGAGAAATGTTGGATTTCTATTTGGTCCATTTTATTTCTCAGCAAATCTCAACTCACCTCTTTGTACGAATAGAAAAGGTGAGAATGGTGAGCAACGAAGAGTAATGGTGGATTTAAATGGCCCATTTGGTTTCTCACCAAAGCTCACCATTTTGGTGACATACAGAGAGATCCTAATCCCATATTTTTTCATAATCCAAAGGAGCTGTAAAATGCATTGTATACTGTGGAGGGCCGAAATCCAGGGCCGACCCAACTTGTGTTAAATAAGAACTGAACCTGGTAGAGGAGCATAGGCCGTGTCGGCAGCGTGGGGCATAGGCCGGCGTATTACCGAACGAGCCTCTCTATGGATAGGTTGGCATGATGACATCGGTTCGACTTGGTTGTCATGGGGCTTCGGCCAATAAGAGCCGAACAGGCTTACCACGAGAAAGATATGAGCTTTGCCAAGTGCCGACCTACCGGCCTCTCGTTCAGCTAGGGCGATGGAACTTTCTGGAATAGTGGAAGGTCCCAAATAGGAAATTGCACATATAGCAATAGCCAAGTTTGGGAATGCAATGTGTTTGGAAGGTCACCTCACATGGAAAGATTGTGATTTGATATCTGCAAATAAAAGAAAATTCCCTAGAGATTATGTTACCAAATATAGGCATTCGATGACTTATAAATAGGAGATCATGGGCCATTAATCAGGGAGGGACGCTATCATTCATTGTGCAATCACTATTGTGCTTTGATCTCTCAGTGTTCTGACTTTAACATTAGGGTGCCATCAAGTTGGAAATAACCCGTTGGCGCTTGGCTGTTCATTGCACAGGCTATTGGAGCGATTTAAACGGAAAAATATCCGCAACCCCCACATATACAACATAGTAATGATGTATTGATGCCATTTTCTACTTAGCCAACTAACCAGGTACATTGAAGAAATGATCATGTGGTTTCCTTCGTCGCCAACAAGCGAGTGCAATTGCAGAGGCAGCAAACAGCAGGGCAACACCAGCTGCAACTTCTCCAGCTATGACTCCAATGGCACTGCTGCCTAATGTAACAACATTTGACGAATACAGATACGTAAGTTAGTTCTCTCTGTGCATAGCAATGCAATGATTTGAACTGTACAAGTGCAAAGTGGATATTTCACGAGTCTCTATTCTCTATCTAAACGAAGCTATTATTGAAACACAACGGAATCCATAACGAGTTCAAAACTTTAGATTAAGCAGAGAAAGGTAATCGTGGAGATTACCCTTAGAAACACTAAATGGTATTGTTTGTACACCATAATGAGTTTAGTTTTTTGTAGTTACTTTCACAAATGTAATTGTATGTGAAAGCTTTGTCATCCTTTAATTTAGAAACATGATAATGAAAGACTTGCAAAGCTAGAGAAATTAAAATTCAGGCAAGACGTCTGTGAAAAATCAATAAGCCAGAAAAGATCCCTAAGAAGAACAGAAGACTAGAAGGAAAAACCAAGAGAAATCAAGATCTGATGGCCGGCTAATACGATCTAGGGAGAAGATGAAGCCCCAACCCAAGTAATTTTGTGTTTGTATATGTCTAGATTTTTCTCATTCGAATCAATTGGTTAATTAAGAACATGTTTTCATTACGCGTGAATGACAGATTTACTTTTTCCAATCTATTGAGTATTTGTGTGCGCGCTCTCAAATATCGGATTAATCAATGATTTTCTTTGTTCGTGCTTGGGTAATTGAGATGTATTATACTCGTAAGACAAATCCTGCCATTAGACAACCTGTGAAAGAGACGGATTGTACTAACGAGACGATATGTGCTATATGATAGTCCAATACCAGTTAACAACTCAATTATCTTCTTAACATATATGATTCGAATAGAAATCTTAACATATACATCGCCAAATTATGCGGTTGGGGTGGACTCCAAATTCTAGACTCTCTCACTAGATTTCTTTTCATTTAATTATTTTGCTTTCCTTAGTTTAATTATTTTGCAATCTAAACAATCAAACCAAATCTTTTTTCAATCGAATTAATTTTTAGGAAACAATTGAATTAATAGCAACTCGGTCATATTGTCTCCGTGGATTGATACTTGGACTTAGCCACTATTCTTTAGAATAGTAGTTAATTCTAAGTTCTAATAATTTTTTATTTTGACTTGGTATGATACAATCAAAAGCATTAATAAAACATAAAATACCTCACTATTAGCTACAATATTGGATAACAACAATGGTGAACATAAAAGTAAATGTAACAAACCTAGAGAGCTGGATGGAAATTCCAAATTATTATTTTTGAAACTGAAAAATGGAAGTATGGCAGTCAGGATGAATCTAGATGGGTCACCAGCTTCACTACTACTGAACAAAGTATATGCAACAGACCTGATGTTACTAAAAAGTGAAAATGAGCCATTAACTGGGATTATTCCTGTAAAAAGGTTGTTTGACAGATCACTGTATTTCACAAGGAGAATAGCCAAGGATAAGATTCTTGTACAATTATGCCAGTCAAAACTTATCAAAATGAAAGAAAGGAAACATCGACATTAGTCATGAAGAGGAAAAAACAATTGAATTCTAAGACATCAAGTTGGTACTCACAGAACTTGAAGTGTATCGATAGTAGTCAACGACATAGGAATATTACCCGATAGGCTGTTGTTGTTGAGCCGCCTAGCTTTGCAGAGAATTGCATGGGGCGGACATCACCGCGATCCAAACAATCACAATGGCCATTCATCAGTAAAAATTTCATAGGGACACTTTTGTTACAAACATAGAGTGGATGCACATAATAGATGCAACCAAAACCAGACAAAATCCTCCCTGCTAATAAATTTGTTTGGAGGACAATTTACGTGGAAATAAATAGTATATAAACCATGCACATAATAAAATCAATGTATTCAGAAAAGAAGCCTTTGGCACTACTAATGTGTTTCATAAGAACCGTTTTTCATTATCAAGACAGTTGAATTTGGGATAACCAACATCAATGATGGACATAAAGGATCTTTGGCGGTAACTAGTGCTTGATCTTCTCGATATAGCTTAATATACAAAAGAAAAGGAGATGAGAAGGAACCACTGAAAGTACAAAAGAAAAACATAAAAGACAATTCAACTATTGACAGTTCAACTATTGACTCAAACTCAAAATTTTGTACTTCGCACAGTATGAAATGCGTTCTCAACTCCTCAAAAGACATTCCAACAACACCACCCCCCGCCAGACATTCCCCTGAGATTTTTAAAATTACTCTGCCCTCACTAGCTTTTGAAAGTATTATGCACTTACCTCCTCTACTTTTAAAATCAGTCAAAGCCGCTAGTTAGGCTACTGAAACTTCAAGTTTCGAATTTTTTTTTACAAAACAAATTGTAACGTAATTGACTAATGGCATTTGACTAATTTTAACGGTAAGGGATGTTATGGTATAATAGTTTCAAAAGCAATACAGGTTGAGAGTAATTTCTTAAACTATAGAGGAGGTCAGTGCATTTATTAAAAACCTCATGGGAGGTGAGTATACTTTACCCTAGAATAAATTAAAATCCCATGACAAAAAAAAGATCACTGGTCATAAAACTTTTTCTTTGGCCTACTTGTTTTTGCCTTTGATTAGTTTCCTTATTTTTCCCCCCTTACTTTTCATATTTCCTTATCTTGTCACCGACTTTTACATTTATATGGCTATTTCTCTTTGAAAGTAAGCCAATTATACAGCAAATACTAGTTTCTTCCAACTAAAGGCCTTATAGTTTAGAAAACAGCATGCAAAGCCAGAACAAATGAATTTATAATGTCAATTAGTTCACTCACTATACGTACAACTGCCATTCCAAGTACTTCTGTGTTGTTTGAATAAACTGTCCATAGCTTAGTAAAGCTAAAACTCACTTACGAGCTAGGAAAGAAGAATAGACAAATAGGATCTTACTAATCCTATAGTCACTTAGGAGCATATATGCTCCCCCAGTTGAGGCTTTACAATGGCTTTATCAGGGCAATGATGGCAGTTACTGGAGAAAGAGGTAGAAATTGAGATGAGTACAAGTGACAACCAACAATTTTAGCGCATTAATGCTGCAAGTGAAACTAAGGCAACAAAAATTTGAACATGAAGAGAATGCCCCATTAGCACAGCACATTTAAAGCGGATGTTATCCCACACAAACACAAATTTTTATTAACGATCCGAAAAAATAGTTCTCCATATAGTTCTTACCAAAACATCTAGGGAAGGCCTATGGCTTATGTCTCAGCAAAATATCTAAGTTCGATATCTTGTCCACGCAATGAATTTTAGCATCTAATGTCCCAATATTAGTTACTGATTCCAACCAAACTGGCAAAATCTTGAGCTGAATGACTAGTCTACTACTCATAAACATGAAAGAAAGTAACAGAAATCCTGAGATTAAATTCTTTAAGAACTTACTGAAAAACAGGAACAATTTCACAACATCCATATAGCAAAACATTGGAGCATAAGCGAGCCACTTTGAACAAATCTCCAAAGAAAATTGAAACCCAATGAAAGTTTAAACAGGACTGTAACACTAATTTTAGAAGTAACAGACAAAGGATGCAAAATTCATACAGATAATTTAATCTCTTAAGATTGCCCAACATTTCCGGAATGGGACCACTCAAGTTGATGAGATAAAGATCAAAGCTCACCAGAGCTATCAAATTCCCGAACTCATTAGGTACTTGTCCACTTATGTTGTTACCAAAAAGTTCGCTGTGACAGAAACATGTCATTGAAGTTACGCCAATGAAAAGGGCAAGCAGAAAGCCAGATAGTTGAGAGAAAAAAGTCAAGGGGGAGAAAAGACAAGAAAAAATATAGATATCAAAGGAAGATGGCTTCTCCATCTCCAGTCCACAGAGGCGTCTGAAGGTGTTGTTGGGAGTCTCATTTTGATGCCTTGAGTGGTATATTTTCTTGACCCCAAAGTGTAAATGATCCATGAAAAAAATCAGCTTGATGCGACATTCCACATGAATGATCTGCAGGTTGGGGCCTACAAAATAAATGGCTCAAACGATACAAATGAGAGCCGTGGTGGGACTCACCATCCAAACAGCATGCTCCAGTCCATGCAGTGAGCTAGAGAGAAGTCAAGTCCGTAATAAATAATATATCTTCGAGCAATCGCAACACATACAAACAGGGAAGAGGATAAAAGTAGATGGAAAATTAATGCAGGGATACCAAGGCATCTTACCTTCCACATTCAGGTCTTGAAACAAAATAAACATGCTGTTAGCAGGAGGATATGCAAAATAGCAAGCTAAAATTAACTACGAGAGGCTACAGCTCAACAATCACCACTTCAATGATAAACTAAGACGAAATACTCCTACAAAACAAAAAAAATTATTTCTAGAGATTTTCTCTTTTGCCATCCTAAGAAAGGCACATTAACATGCCTTCAGTCATGAGCAATGGAAATCAGGTAAATCTGTCTGAGGCAAGTCATGATAGATGAAGTTATCAATGACTCTACAAGCTACCATTATACTTGTTAGAGTTTGTTCCACATTGATCAATTATTACTTCCAAATTAGTATATGAGCTTGGGTGGCCTCTCCACTCATTGCCAATTGATTTTGAGTTGGATATTTTAAAATAGTATCAAAGCTAGGGTTTCAGAAGATTTTGGGCAAGACTCTCTTAGTTGATTGCTCTGTTGTTTATGTCTTAAGTACACCTTATTTTGTTATGATCCGTGTGTTATGAATCAATTGTTTACCTCTCCACGTGCTGGTGAGAGGTTGCACGGGCAGGGGAGTGTTAGAGTCCCACATTGATTAATTATTACCTCTAAAACTAGTATACGAGCATGCGTGACCTCTCCCCTCATTGCCAATTGGCCTTGAGTTGAATGCTTTAACAACATTTAACCAAAAGAAACGGCTAGCATAGCAAAAACCTGACTCAAAGCACAATAACATGGCCGTAAGTCAATTGTTCTTCAATTGCCAATAGCCAGAAGAAGATAAATTGCAATAATATTTTGCATTATCAGGGAGCGCAATGTACATTGAACTGGAACAACATGTTCTTAAAATTGCCAATGCATGTTTGACGACTACATGTCAAGGTAGAGATTCTAGGTACTGTGAATAAAGGCTAGAGCTTGCCAATTACAGCACAATGAAAGATCCGAAAGATGAGTCAAAAACTATGCTGCCGAAGCAAGGGTAATGTTCTGATGCATGTTGTTATTTCATGATTGCAATAGGCTTTGGGCGAGAATCAATGAGTGTGAACAATACCCCCACTTGCATTGGTGGAAGAAGGTTGGGGCCGTGGGATCATTGCACTTTTTGGTATTGATGGAATCACTTTTGGGGCCCACGGGATGTACATTTTTTGGTACAAGCTGGATTACTTTTTGCCGTTTTGGTGGGACCCACCCTTTTCCACCAATGAGTGAGGGTATTGTTTACCCTCATGGTGAACAAAATACGACTCGGCTTTCGATCCAAAATACAACACTAAAACAATACCTTTCTAAACAACTATGGAGATCAAAGAAGGTAATGAAATTGTGCAATGAGCAATCCACTATCAAGAGCTTACACAAAACTTGTCACCAGTGCCATCAACCATCAAGAGTTCCAAGAGTAACCAAACAACATTTTTTCTGGTAAAAATCCTAATGTATGATCTTCAAAGTGAATCCTTATATCCTTGTATGCTAGATATAAAGAAACCTAAGATGTAGGAAACATATGTGAACGAACCGGTAGCTAATAAAGTATTGAACCACGTACTCCTACAGTCCTTCACCAAAGCAAAACAAATCTTGTAAAATAGAGTTATTCAAGATATTAAAACTCAGTATACATTCATAGAAACAGTTTAATAGGGATGTTGAAAGAACAAGAAGCCTGTGCAACTGCTTGTTACCAGCACATAGATGAAGCACGTGATAATAAGAAGCTCTACTTATCAGAGTCTGTAAATACGAGAGAGAGAGAGAGAGAGAGAGAGAGAGAATTATCCACTAACATCAACAATCAGATTTAAGTAAACCACTTTTTCTAGAACAAAGTACTGCTTACAAGTACTGCAAATTTCGAAGCTGCCCAAGTTGTGGGACGAGTTGTTCAGTTAAGTTTGCATTCCCAAGATCACTGGGGTGTACAAATGGAAACAAGAATTGTCATTGAACTGACAACAATATAAAAACAAAAGCAAAAAGAGTTTCAAGTATCAAATTACATCAAAAGTGTGTCGAACAAGAAGTAGCTTACACTCTTGTCACGCTGTTTGAAAGTCGCATGTAACGTGAAACCATGTACAGGGATTGGCAAGTCTAGGATTCCAACTCTCCACAACATTGTGAGGATCATCTAAGTTGGTCTTCAGCGCATTCAAGGCAGCACCTGTTCTTCATGAGAGAGACAAACCTTGTTCCTGAAAATCCACTATTTGGCATGTGAGGATGCAAAGTCATTTGAACAATTGATGGGTGGTGGACTCGGCATGATTTGCAAGGTTGGCATGTGAAGTTTTACACCACCTAAATAGACTTTTTTTTTGTCCTCTTATGGGCAGGGAATCCAACTTAATTGTGGGGGTGAAGGAGTGCCCCAGGAGGAACACATTGACATGGCCCCACACCCCCATTTGATTTGCAGTATAAGGAATTCACATGAAATAAGAAATGTTAACGCAAAAATGGAGATGAACTTCATGTAACTATTAAGTACGTTAGCCATCAAATTTTAATTGAGCGGTACTGTGAATATGCAAAAGAGGTGCAAATAAATAATCCTGAAATGCAAATGCAATTGACCAACAAATGTACACTACATGTTAGGAAAATATATTCCTATTAAAAGGAACCGCACATTGGAAATGGTACACATTGCAAATTATAAACATGACAATACAATGACATAAATGAAATTGGTGTTCTAATGTACTGCGATCAGTCCAACCATACATAGTCGGGCACGGTGATTGCACCCGTGATTGGATCTCTCCCAACACCGGTATGACCTTGCCTTGCATCCGCAAGAATCTAGCACGCTTGTCATTCTCTTTTCAACACTTGATACCTGTTGCGACACTATTTCGGTGTCAAAGGGATGTTTTTCCTCTCCCACACCTAAGCTGTGGTTTTACGCCAACACTTATTCAACAAATGTGTTGTTCTCCTTCCCTTCGACGCAATCTCGTTAGCCACCAGCTCCAGAAACTACCTGGTAAGTGTGGCCTCCCTATTTGCCCTAAGACCTTTCCTCCTACTGTTCAGGGGGAGTACACCTAGCTTTATCGGAGTACTAGAACTTCTTCGTCACGGCGGACCTATTGGACGACTAGGGGAAACCATTGCCTTACGTTTAAACTAAATCAATAAATACAGATGGTGAAATTTGATTAGTCCTTCTATGATATAACACTAGACCCAAATGCTACGAAACCACGACCAAAAATAGTAAATGGCATAATCATCGAACACAAAACAAAACATCCACCCGTCCTATTACAAGCAGAAAACATCAATACATATGCATCGTAATCGATCAAAGGTACATTACAAAATGATACAATGTCCACCAACAAGACTGTGAAACTAAACTATAGTTACATGTGCAACAACATCATTAGGTGAAGGAAACAGAGTAAAATGAGCAGTGTCTTGATGGTTCGAATTGTGCAAAGTATGGAAGCCAGTTTGGCATGTGCTTTGGCCATATCACCTTCGAAGCTTGCGGTGTATGGTAAATGCATAGGCCCATTTTTACCATGTCCAACAAACCCTAGTACTGCGCTATGCATCCTTTGGTAACTCAACGCTTCTCGTGCACTCCACGATCTCTGAAAATCCTGTCTTGTGTTGGCTAATGACAAGCTTCTTAACGGAAGAATGAAGACTCTTCCTGTCCTCCAAAACGACCAATTCCGGTGCAAAACGTGACAATGATTGAAACTTGGAAGCATACTCTGAAACTGTTATATTACCTTGCTCCAATCTCTTGAATTGTTCCCTCAACTGCTCATGGTAAGATTCTGGAAAATACTGATCTTTAAAAAGACCCTCAAATTCAGCACACATAAGATTCTCCACATTCAGCTCATTGGCCTTAGTTGCCAGCCTAACCACCCTCCCAGCATCCTTTCTCGCCTCGAATATTGACTCCCACCACTCATTCATTTCTCCAATAAGTTGACACGCTACAGTACAAACCCTAAGGTTGTCTTCTGCGATCATCAGCGCATTAAACAACTTACAAATCTCGGCAAGCCAGTGGTTGGCTGCAAGAAAAGCCTGGTTATTCGGATTGGCCCTGGTGGTCGGATTCAACAGATTCGACTCGGCAAGTGCCACAACAAATTCCCTTGCGAAGTTACCCAGAATGTCTGAAGGCTCTACGTTTTGTTCTATCCCTTCATCAACTTGTTTCTCATGTGGTGCCTCCCCTCGTTGACTCACAACATCTTCTAAAGGTATCTCCCGATAACGACTTCGGCCTCGGCCTCGAGGTCCACCCAATCTTACTCCACGTCTAGGAGAAATTAAACTACAAGGATAAGAAAATACACTAACAAAGTCAAACAACATGATCGACACAAGACCAAAACCTACAATTGGTTCCCAACATGGAACAAATATTACACGTCAATCTACATATAAAGCAATGCAATGCCAATGTATGTTATGCACAAGCACTCACAAGTCATGTCTAAATGTGGTATGTTTGAACCCATGAGACTAATCATCTATTCTAACCTACTGCTCTAATACCAAGTTGTCACGCTCTCAATTTTTAACATAATTAAAGATAACTAAAAATAATAGGTAATCCTCACAAACTCACCAAAATATCCCAAACTCCATTAATACAGAATAATTGTTCCAAATTGTTCATAAGTACAAAAGGTTATCCTTCCCAAATAACTGTTTACGAAAAGTCAAATTTTAAAATATTACATTAGAGTTAAAACATTCGTATCAAATAGAGTTACAATACATCTTTTCAAAATAGATATGAAAAAAAGATGTTAAATAACTCTGCGAATGCAGCTCATCAAAAGTCATGCAAAAATTCATGCACTCTATACCAAATTCAAGCTAAACATTTGGGGCCGTACCTGAAAAACAATGAAGGGATGAGTTAACGAGCCCAGTAGAAAAATTCTATGCAAATCTTACATGAATATGAGATGTCATGGTGTAGTAGATAAACAACCATACTTAACTTCAATGAAAGTATAATAAAACACATTGATTTATATGAATTTTCTACTGAATCATTTATGGATCAGAACCAACTCTTCATAGACTTATTTAACATTATTACACCCATCGCCATCAAGTAACGTTTTCGGGTTGCATTAACAATGTCTCATGTCTAGTATTTGATGAGCGGGGGGTATGATGAGCGTACTATATTGTATATTAATGTGGCTCAATGTACCCAATTTAGTATCTATGCGTAGGCAAATTCATTGTTCTAGTTAATATTGCACGCATAGTTGTCCTTTTTCCATTTCAGGTTTTCGAGCACTAAAAACATGTCCAAAGGCTTCATTACGACTAAAAGGCCTCGAGACCATTTACGACATTAATAAAGGTCCAAATGAAAGGCTCGGGAATGATAAAAGAGAAGTTGGGATGAAAGAACAAAGAATTCAAAAAAATTGAAGACAGACTCATTCTCTATCAATAGAGAACGGAGTTCTATCGATAGAGACCCTCTCTATCATAGAAGAATCACCTATTGATGCCTATCAATAGAGACAGAAGTTCAAAATCGGACAATACAATTGCCTATTGATAGATAACCCACTTTTATTGATAGAAGATCATTTTTTACTTAAGAAATAGACCTCTCTATTGATAGTGACTTACTCTCTATCAATAGAGAGTGTCTAGCGCGTATTAAATACAGATCTTAGCATTTTACACTTTAACACTCTTTGGGATATTTGTTCTCATGACTTTTATGTTGTATGAGGACGTAAGGGAGTTTTTTTAGCATTGTTTTTGCACCTCTTTGACCTCAAGCGTATGTATATGGGGGAAAACAAAGGGAAAAATATAGATCTCATACTTAGTTTAGTTTAGTTAGTTTTTGAGTTTTGAGTGCTTCTCTCTCTAAAACTCATCTTGTTCTTCATTTTCTCCTAAATTTTCTCTTTCAAGTGTAAAACATTATCTCTTGAGAAATAAATTAATACAAGATTTAGTTTCATTTTATACTTTTGTTCCTTATTATTGTTCTTCCGGCAAGTCGCCGGAATATTATCTATTGATTTTGTATGTTATTTTTATAGATTTTTGAGCTTCATTAGTAAGTTTGATTCACTCTATCTTAGTTTTAGCTATTCTTAACTTGTATTCCTTCTTCCCTTTTATCTTTGTTAAAAACATGAGTAGCTAAATTTATTCGGTTAAGTCGAGGATGAAGTTTATCTAAAACTAACAATGGTTAATATCTCTTAAACACTTTTCATGTTTGTCAATGGATTAATACAAGTTCTTCTTTTTAGAAACAAAAAGGAAGTGTTAAGCTTTTGCTTAGTTATTGCCATATTTTTGGTATATCTAATACTTGAACCTATGTCCTCCCTATTTTGGAACACTTGTTCTTGAACTTGGATAAATCTAGAGACACATCTTTTGATAAAAAAAAATTGATTTTTATTGAACATTTTTCTATTTAGAAACCCTAGCCAGAATCTAGACTGAGTTATAAAATGATATATTGACTAGTGAAAGTTTACGGTGAATGGATTCCGAAGACTAAACCTATCTTTAATCTTGATTTTATTCCCTCATTTAGTTTTATGTAGTTGTTAATCATCACCAAACAAACTTTGAGGTTGACATTCGAAACGTCGAAAAATCAAATTTGTGAAGTCTTTTAATCTAACTACCTTTTCCTATAGATCGATACTCCGGACTCTCTACTATACCTCCTTAAAATCTTTGAGGGAAGTCTTGTTTTAAATATTAAACCTTGACTTAAGCCGGCGCCCTAACAACGCACTTTACCGGCCGGTCAGTATTCCCGTAAGATCCTAGTCCTTTTCCCCTAGTAATTCCCTCGGGAAAATCTAGTTTAAGGCCTTCCTAGCATTTCCGTAGGAGTCTAATCCATACATCCTAGCATTCCCATAAGGGAGTCTAGTCCGTATATCGTGTCATTCACGTGTTTACGCGCAATAAGAATCATAATCTATTTCCATTTCATCAATGTATCAACCGTGACTTTGAACATATAAAAGAAAAGTCTCATTTCACTTTGTAGAAGTCATATCCTAATTCATTTGCAAAATAGACGAGAAATCTAGATGGATCTATGAATTAAACATACAACACCATATGCTAAAACTCACAAATCACACTCAAACACACTCAAGTCTTCAAAACAAATGGTAAACCCAAACAATACCAAAAACAAGCTGTAAACAACTAAGAGAAGCAAGAAAATCCTTACCTCGAGAAGAAAAATGCAAGACTTGAGTTCCAAGGTGAAACCCTAGCTTTAATGGTGGAAGAAAGCTCAACCAAGCCTTTTCCAAGCAAAATATCCACTTCCAAGAGCTAGAATCAAAGGATATTGAAAGATTCATAAAACAATTTGAAGGATCTAGGGGTTAGATCATGTATTTGGGTGGAGAGGGAGTGTGGAAGAGGGTTTCTTAGAAAGAAAAAGTGAGAAAAATCTGATTTAGAGTGTGTATGTTATGTTATAAAAAATCTAACCGTCCCCTTTAAATTTGCGTTTCTACCCACCTGATTGGTCACGGAAAAGCCTGACTGATCACGATTGGCTACTGTCTCAAAATGTTACCCGTCTGAATGGTCACAAAACACAGAAATTCTGTGACCGGTCACCGATAGCTACTGACCAAAATTTTATTTTTGCGTGACTGGTTACACTGGCCTTCTTCAGCTCTGACCCGTCACCCCTTTCTCTTTACTTACTCCTCCCATCTTCACCAAAACTCATCTAAATTATCATTCATCTCATCCAACCCATAACAATATCAATTCCAATCACCGTAAGACATTCTAAACACTAAAATAAAACGAAATTTTTTCGGGTCCTTATATAATGGCTTATAAATATGAGAATGCAAAGCAAGATTAGGTATGCTGTCAATTACAAATATAATTACTATTGTGCTTTCATTCTACACATTTTAACTTAAGCATCAGAGTGCCTTTAGGTTGTAAACAACTCGGTAACACTAATTGGTTGTTCCATGCACATGCAATAGGAGCAATCCGGATCTTAGAGACGAATTGGATCAGACTGGCTGATATTCACAACCCCACACTTACTAAGCTGACTGCCATTCACTCTAATGAATTGATCTGCAATTGTCTACATAATTATTTTCCAAGTTTTACGTGTTTGTGTCGCTGCAAAAATCACACACCATTGGATCCAAGCACTCAATAAATTTTCTCACTCCACACCCAATCGTACTTTTGTGGTCACTTTATAGGTAAAAGATTTAGAATTTCAATCTTTCAATTAATTGAAACTGAAACTAGGAACACAGAATAATTTTTTGTATGAATGCTGTGAACTGCATAAGGGTTGATAAGCACGTACAGAAACAAACGAGTAATGCTACATACACACCCTTTGGCTTACACTCGCTCACACCCTATATACATGGCACATGAACTCCACCCTATTAACCCTTAAAAGAAAAAAAAGAAAAAAAAATCAAAATCTCAAAACATATAGGCAGGGTGTGAGCGGGTGTAAGCCAAAAAATATGTACGTAGACTTATTGAAAACAAAAATAGGGAAAAAACTGCATATTGGTGCAAATCCCGTCTTAGAAATTACATGTCTACCACATTTGGTGAGGTACATCGCGAGCTCCGTTTCAAGTACAAAAACTGTAAAACTGTTCATTCGACAATAATTGATTTGTTAGGAGACGATATAAAAATTCAGCTCAATCAAATATTTGATAAAAACAATTGACATTGTTGGCCTTTTATCAGATAGAGGATAATTCGATTTTTGAATCAAGTATTCATTGATATAATTCTATTGATCTGAATTTTTGAATGATGTCCTAACATATCTGAAGGAGGTAAAATCTAATTAAACCTAAATATAATTTTTACTGAACAAATAGCGAGGGTTTAGCTCGACAAAGAGGTGCTCTTGTGCACGAATAGATTACCGAGTAAAAATAATATTTGTCGATCTAAAAAAAGCAGTTAAATAATAAGAAGATCAAATACGGAATTTGTATTGAACCGGAATATCTCGGAATGAGTTCTAATCAAACAAAGACGAGAAATTATAAGCCAAATCGACTTACGACGAGAAGTTAACAGTTGAAGAGAATTCTAGTTGTAAAAGAAAAGGGTTATCTTATTAACTAATGAGTGAGTACTTCTAATCCATTTCTAATAGAAATTAGGAACTAGATTAGGAATCAAATTACTTAGGGAGAACCTCTATAAATAAGGGTACATCCCCAAAGTGAAAGGTACTTCATAAGTTATTATTACACACTTTGACTTGTCATTACAAGCATTAAATTGAATTGTTTTCCTTGATTAAGTGCCTTCCGCTTAGAGGCGGAGGGTCCTATGACAGTTTATTATTTTGCAGGGATTATAGTTTCAAGTGAATCAAAGTGCTAGCGTGTTTGGTCATAATTAGGATTTTTAACTTTCCGGGTATTAAATTTTTACCCACCTATAGTATCAATTCTTTCAAAAGGAACAATTATGATCGTCGGAGCAAAATTCGCAATATATCTCACAAAAAATGAGTAAGGTTACCTTCACCAAAAGTAAGAGCGAACAAAATAATTTTCTAATTTCAATGGACAAAGTGATGTAACGCTCCGATTTTTGAAGATGTTAATAATTTTTTTTTTTTAAATTCACATACTTATCATTTCATTTAAAACGGTGAAATTACAAAGTTTGATTACTACAAGTTGATTATTAAAGTAAAGTCTTGCCTAAAGGTACATAACATTTCAAAATACTTCTAAAAAAGTTTACAAAGCAGCTAAAACTATGTAAACCAAGCCTCCGTAAAATCTTTGTTGACGGTGTTGCTCGAATCTTGGTTTCCATCTTCAATACATGACGTAAAATGTTAGGGGTAGAAAGTAGTACCATAAACTGTAAAATTCAATAAATAATTCTACCCGTTTAACCAAATCATATGACAAATATAATGATGCACATTTTAAAGAAAAACAATAACACATTAGTGTGAAAAATAAAATAAAACAATATAAGTACAATGTTGTGACGAGTTATAAATTCCGTAAATCAAATGCCATCCCAAGTCGTTAAAACATCAATTCCACCTTTCCAAACAAATCCATGACATTCCCATACGCCAAGTTCCCATACACTATGCTTTCGTCCACTGTGCTCTTGTTCCCTATGCCTCTACCATCTTATTCTAGTCCGGCTCAAAACATAGCACAACTTAAGACAATAACACGACTCAATCCATGTATAATATGTGAAGTGATTTATAAGACTTCTACTTTGATGAGAAATTAAAATTATAATTCAATTAGAAAATTAGTTCTCTCTCTATAAAAGAGTATTTGGTTTTTCATCTCAACAATATGACTAATTGCTAAAAAATAAGGTAAGTACGAGAAACCTACTTTCCACGTAGGTACAATTTTCTTGATAAAATCATTGATGTTCTAATTAACATCATTAAAAAAATTGACATACAAAACTTAGAGAACCATATATGAGTTAAAGAAAAAGGAGCAGAAAATCATAAGCACAAACATGAAAAAGGGTCATCTGGACCCGGACAATTCATCCGGGGGGAGGTTGGAAGTGGAATCAACAACGATCCAGTTACCAGTCGTATGTTGGGTATTACTGAAGTCTTGGCGGAACACTTCCTCGTTCTGCCATGCTTCCCACTTCTCCGCCAGGCCATCACCTTCAAGCATTTTCACAACTTCCGACATCTTGGGACGTTCTGCAGGGGACTCCCGTGTGCACAGCAAAGCCACCTGGAGAAGTTGCTCTGCCTCTTCATTCACATAATTACCCAGTATATCTGCATCAACCAGCGTTTCCAGCTTCTTTTCGTTCAAAAGTCCTTTTACCTGAATAATCACAAAAGGGGGAGAGTAATCATCTAGCATGCAGTTTCCTAATTCGAGAAAGCCATATAACAAGTAAAATGGTTCATCAGTGCCACTAGTTATCATATCAACCACAAACGATCAAGGAAGAGTGACAGAACACAAGGTAGCCTTCGTATTTTTCAGTTTTCCTACTAGCTCAAATTTGAATGTTTGGAAAGCATGGGTAGGTGATGGATTATAAAGAGTGACAGAACACAAGGTACCCTCGTATCATGGATGGCAGTGGTGTTGATGATTATAGGCATGAATGACTTTTCAGCCTTTCAGAAAACAAAGCAAAATTGCTCATGGTGTTATTTGCCTGAAGAAGTTAGTTACACTCTATCCTGGATCACAAGGGGTTGAACATTAGCTTTTCAATTGTACAGGGTCTATGTAGGTTTTTGCACAGAAGGCCCTTAAATGAACTCAATGTATCATGAAAGAAAGTGACAATCTTAAGTACTGATTATATACAAACAGATAGGGAGGGCAAAAAATGCTTACCCAATCTAGCAACAGGACATCATCATCATTAGCAAGCCGAGCAAGATCAAAAGCCCTTTGTCCAGTGATGAGCTTGACATCACGATGAATGATCTTTGGGTCACAATGATCGTGCAGATATGCAAGGCCTCTTGCAGATCCCAATGCAATTCTCTTTCTTATCAGCCAATCAAGTGGGGCTTGCGATTCGGGTCGCTCTACAAAAATGCACCGATTAGACCATGATAACGTCTAGAGAGACTAACAGGGCAGCAAACAGCTTCTAAACAATTTTTTTGTAAGATTTCAAAATTCAACATTAGCAAGATTTAATAAACTAGCATGGGACATCGAAGAATATGTAGGGTTTCCTTTTCCCCCAAAACTCACAATTAAATATGACTATGAAGATCTAAGTCTAAGAATCACTTGGCCTCAAATTAGCAACTCAAAATCAAGCAAAAGCAAACTGCATCCTATTAACTTAAAATCTTACTCTGCCTGTCCCTTTTTGTTGGTCCATTATTCCGCTTTCAATCGTCCCATAACACAAGTCTATTTTGAAAACTCAAAGATCAAATTTGATAGGGTCCATTTTTGCCCCTCTCTTTTGTAATGGAGTGAACCACTCCAAGGAACCAAATTTATCACTGAAAGATCGTTTAGGAAAGTTGAAGATTTCAAGCGCAACAATTCTGTTTTCTTAGAGGGTTCGATTCCCAAAACATACCTACTAGTAGTACCTCTTAAACATTATGCAACACTTTCATTAGCCAATAATGGATAGAAAAAAACCCATTCTGCTGGTATTTTTTTTAAAATTTCTATTTCAAAGTGCAATCACAATATTTTCTTAAAATGTTGGATTCCCAAAACATACCTTCAAGGAATAGCTCTTAAACATGATACAACATTTCCATTAGTCAGGAAGGGAAAGATAAGAACCTGTTCTGTTGGAGTGAAAGTCATTTTTTTTATTTCAGAATGTCAACATTTGCCCAATCCCTTTAAAAATATTAGCAAGCATTGATAAACTTAAAGGAGAATCTCATGAATGTAGACAAGTAAGGTTTCCTTTTCAAACATAAACTAGGAAATAAGTATGATGTTGAAAATTGAAGTTCAAGAATAGCTGACATCAAACTGGCAATTTGAACCCAAAGAAAGAAGATTGCATCAAATCAACTAAATTTTTTACTACAGGTGCTACCACTCTCAACAAGAAAAGAAAGCATATGAAGAAGGTAGCCAGCAAGTAGTACCTCTTAAACATGACGCAACACTTCCATGAGCCATATAGGGATACACAAGGACTCGTTCGGTCGGCGTCATGCAGAAGCCACGTAAACGCAGAAGATTTCGATGATCGGCCATGCTGATCATTTCTACTTCAGTTTGAAACTGCAGCTCCCCACCTTGAGTACGCTCCTCTTTTAGTCTTTTTACTGCCACGAGAGAACCATCAGCTAATCGTCCTTTGTATACCTTACCAAATCCGCCTCTTCCTAGAATATTTTTGTTGTTAAAATAATCAGTCGCAATTTGTAGTTCATGCAGGGAAAACCTCTTGAGCTGTCCAAGATGAACTTCGGGATCCTCTTCAGCTGCAAAGAGAAGTAAAAGCCCCTTCAACGGTCAAAAACAGTTACAAAAGAAAAAAGTAAGAACCTGTCACTTGTTGGTATGAATAAAAGAGGTGACAAACGGTGAGAAATGTTGGATTTCTATTTGGTCCATTTTAGTTCTCCACAAATATCACTTCACTTCTTTGTAAGAATAGAAAAGGTGAGAATGGTAAGCAACGAAGAGTAACGGTGGATTTAAATGGTCCATTTGGTTTCTCGCCAAAGCTCACCATTTTGGTGAGATATAGTGAGAACCTGATCCAAAGGAGCTGTAAAAGCAAAATGCATTGTATACAACACTGTAATGATGTATTGAAGCCATTTTCTACTTAACCAACTAACCAGGTACGTTGAAGAAATGATCATGTGGTCTCCTTCGTCGCCAATGAGCGAGTGCAATTGCAGGGGCAGCAAACAGCAGGGCAGCACCAACTGCAACTCCTCCAGCTATGACTCCAATTTCCCTGTTGCCTAACGTAGCAACATTTGACGATTAAAGATACGTAAGCTAGTTTTCCAGTGTGCGTAACAATGCAATGATTTGAACTGTACAGATGCACAGTGGATATTTCACGTGTGAGAAAAATTGAATCAGTTGTTACTTTTGATTGTAGTCTTTACATGGCTATATATACAATTACATAGCTGGTCTACAGGGCTAATTATAGGGAGATAAAATAGGAAACTTTCCTTCCTAAAGCAGATTTCTATATCAGTGGGATTCCTTAATGGTTATCCCATAATCCTAGGAATGTCAAAGATATAAATATATAGGTTTCCTAATAGACCGCAGACTTGGGGGAATCAATTATCTACTTTCTAACACTCCCCCTCAAGCTAGTGAATATACATCCTTCATTCCCAACTTGAAGATAAGTCCTTGTAATGATGCACTGCTAAGTCCTTTTGTGAGTACATCAACGAGTTGGGCATTAGTTGACACATATGGAGTACAAATTAATCCACTATCCAACTTTTCTTTTATGAAGTGTCTATCTACTTCAATGTGCTTCGTTCTATCATGTTGAACAGAATTGTGAGCAATGTTGATGGCCGACTTGTTATCACAAAATAACTTCATTGGTCTTCCCATTTGATTCTAAGGTCTTCCAGAATTATCTTGAGCCATAGTAATTAATACACTCCTTAAGCCATCGCCCTAAACTCTGCCACCGCACTTGATCTAGCTACCACATTCTACTTTTTACTCCTCCAGGTCACAAGATTGCCTCCAAGGAAAGTACAATAACCCGTAGTGGACCTCCTATCAACAGGTGAGCCTGCATAATCTGCATCGGTGTATGCTTCAAGAATCAATCCGGTGTTCCTCCTAAATAGAATTCTCTTGCTAGGATTGGCCTTTAGATAATGCAATACCCGGTGCACAGCTTGTAGGTGAACTTCTCTCGGGCTGTGCATGAATTGACTAACCACGCTCATGGAAAATGCAATGTCTGGACGTGTGTGAGCAAGATATATAAGCTTTCTTACCAATCCCTGGTACATTTCCCTGTCTACGGTTGGATCTTCATTTGCCTCTCCAAGTTTGTGATTTGGCTCGATCAGTGTGGAGATGGGTCTAATGCCAGCTTTCCTCTCTCCCTTAGAAGATCGGTTACGTATTTCTGTTGTGAAATAAAGATAGCTTCTTTGGAATGAGCTACTTCATATTTCAGTCTTCCAAGTTCTTTTATTTCAAATTCCCTTACGAGACACCTTCTCAAGGCTTTCTTCTCTTTCTCATCATTTCTGATCACAATTATGTCATCGACATATACCAAAAAAGCCGTGATTCCCCCTGCATCTGAGTGCTTAATAAAGAGTGTATGATCTCCTTGACTATGTCTGTATCCAGTGGCAAGCATTACTTTGGCAAACCTTCCAAACCAAGCCCTTGGTGATTGTTTAAGACCGTATAGTGCTTTCTTCAATTTGCAAACCTTATGGCTTCTCATATTTCCCTTGAAGCCTGAAGGAGCATCCATGTATATTTCTTCCTCCAACTCACTGAAGAAAGACATTTTTTACATCAAATTGCTCTAAGTACCAGTCGAAGTTAGCAGCTAGTGATAGCAGCATTCTTATTGTACTCATCTTAGCCACTGGAGCAAATGTCTCCTGATAGTCGACGCCATAGGTTTGTGTGTATCCTTTTGCCACGAGTCTGGCCTTGCATCTTTCCAAGGAGCCATCTGACCTGTACTTCACTGCAAATACCCACTTGCATCTCATAGCTTTCTTCCCGGGTGGTAAATCAACAATTTCCCACGTCTGATTCTTTTCTATTGCATGCATCTCTTCATTCATAGCATTTCTCCAATTCTCATTAGACAATGCCTCAGATAAAGTATTAGGAATAGGAATGGTATTTATGCTGACTAGAACACTCCTATGTGATGGTGAGGATTTTCTAAATGACACAAACTTTACTAAAAGGTACAATAGGAGTTTTGTGCATGCTTTTGTGCCTTTTCTAATAGCAATAGGGAAGTCATGATCATGGGCAGATTGAGGAGAAATATCGAGACTTACCTCATTCTCAAGATCTGGAGTTCAAGTTTGAACTTGCTCAAGATTAGGGTCTCGCTCTCTTCATATAGAATAAACCTGCATAAATCGTATAGAGTCATGAGATTCATTATTCTCTTTCACGGGTGTAGGTGAAGTGGATTGGATTGACTGAGGGGCTGAGTTTGAGGTTTGAGGTTTGAGGAATTGAAGGGTAAGGTAAGTCAAGTAAAAACAAATCTCTGTCCTTATCTTCAATGATTGATAAGGGCTCCTTTTGAAGATAAGGCTGAGTAAAGTATGATTGTTGCTTCTCAAAGGTGACGTCAATAGAGACAAAAAAACTTCCTGGTAGGTGGATGATAACACTTGTACCCCTTTTGGGTTGATGAATATCCCACAAAAATACACTTAATTGCTCTCAGATCTAATTTCCCTCTTTGATGGCTATGAACATGAACAAAAGCCGTGCAACCAAAAATTCGTGGGATGAGACGATTTGTTGTTCTTAGGTCGGGATAAAACTGAGAAAGTGTCTCCATTGGTGTTTTAATCCCTAGCACCCTTGATGGCAACTAATTGATTATATATGCAGTTGTAAGCACAGCCTCCCCTAATAAGTTTTTGGAACATTTTGATGGAAAAGAAAGGCTCAGGTTGTGGCTAGCAAATGACCATTCTTCCTCTTAGCGATGCCGTTTTGTTGTGGGGTACAAACGCAGGAGGATTCATGGATAATACCTTCTTTTTGGAAGTAAGGAGATATGATGTGATTGAAATAATCTCGTGCATTATCTGATCTAAATCTTTTGATTTTAACACCAAACTGGTTTTGAATTAAGTTATGAAAATTTGGTAGCACACTGCTTACATCAGATTTGTTTTTGAGGAGGAAGATCTAAGAGACTCAGTGCAATCATCAATAAAAGAGAAACCATCGTGAACCTGAAATATTTGGAACTGCGGAGGGCCCCCATATATCACTATGAATAAAAAAAAAACAGAACTGAACTTTTCTCATTACTTATCGGAAAGGGTACACACGTTTATGTTTTGCAAACTCACACACATCACAATAAAAATGTTCAGAAGTCGGCCCTTTAAACAATGAAGGAAACATAGTTTTTAAAATTCCAGATGATGGATGACCTAGTCGAAAATGATGAAGCCAAATGGTGTCTCTATTGGATGATGATAAAAATGACAGAGATAATTTATTCCTCACAATATTTGATATGCCCGATTCCTCAAGATAGTAGAGCCCATCCTTCTCCCTAGCAAGTCCAATCTTCTTCACCGAATCCCAGTCCTAAAATACACAGTAAGAAGGATAGAAAATCACATTACAGTTAAGATCGTGAGCGAGTTTCTGGATGGATACTAGGTTGGTGGATAATTTGGGGACATGAAGAACATTTTTTAGGATAAGAGATTTGATTGACATGGATATTCCCTAGACCAGCTATTGTAGTGAGAGAACCATTAGCCCCAACTATTTTCCAATTGCTTGGGCATGGGGTATAAGTTATAAAATGTAGTGAAAAGTGAGTCATATGATCCGTGGCTCCTGAGTCAAGAACCCATAAGTTCCTAATAGGTTCATCTAAGATATTTAATCCGCGAGAAATAGAGAACTTACCTGACAGTGCGAGAGGACATGCACTAGTAGGCTTCTCTAATGATCCCAGAGCCCCCTTATTTCTCAATTTCCTCACTATTGAACCCGCTCTGATCTTGGGACTTCTCTTAACTCAGCTAATTAGTGGTGAAGTCGGCTTGGCTTCGCTGCTGCCCTCCTCGATATCCCCACTCTTTGCTCGGCGGTTTACCATTCAGCTTCCAACAATGCACTCTAGTGTGCCTTGGTTGCTTGCAATAGGTACACTAGAGAGCATCCTTGTTGTCTCTTCCTGAAGACCTTGATAGGTCTACTTTCCCACTTTCTTGTATTGGTAGCTGCTTTGTCTTTGTCACCATAGCTGAACCTTCTAGGACTTGGGGTTCAAGCATAACCCCCTACGACTCTCCTCAGCTCGAATCACAGAGATAGTTTCACTTAGAGATGGTACATCTTCCTTGCCAAGAATTTGGACCCTTACTTGATCAAACTCAACATTGAGTCCTGCAAGGAAATCGTAGACTCGATCTCTTTCAATAAAACTCTTCAAGATTGCAGCATCTTCTGAACATTTAGTCTTAATGCACCGATAATGGTCCAATTCATGCCACAGGTTCTGTAGTAAATTCGCATACTCAGTGATAGACTTATCACCTTGTTTCATCGCGCCAGTCTTGACTTCAATCTCGTACACTTGTGCTGCATCACGAGCCTTCAAATAGGTCTGTCGAACAGCATCCCAAACCTCTTTAGCAGTGGATAAAAACATGCATGTGTCGCTGATTTCCGGATTCATTGAGTTCCACGGCCATGTCATGACCATGGAATCTTCATCGTCTCATGTAGCAAACTTGGGATCTCCTTTCTTCCGTCCTGTCCCTAAGAGATGGCTCTACTGCCCTTTTCCCTTCAAATAGGTTTGAACAAATTGAGACCACTTCAAAAAATTCTTCCCTTTCAGTCGGTAAGCTGCCTGAATATTCTGCAAGTCACAGGATGTCTGATGCAAGATGGCTTCCTCATATGCTTTCTCAGACATATTGGGTTGGGCTCAAGAAGGATGACAATGAAGGCCTAAGAGTAAAATAGGGACAAATGGGAAAATAATAATAATAATACTCCTACCTCTGTTTTTTTTACTCGATTTTATGAGGTAAAAACAGAGTACAAAAAATAAGACAAAGAACAGTTTCTCCTTGGCAATGAAGGCTGAGGAGACTATGTATGGTAGGGCTATGAAGGCCAAAGGTTGTGATTCTCAGAATAGAGCCCAAAGCTCTGATATCATGTGGGAAAAATTGAATTAGTTGTTACTTTTGATTGTAGTCTTTACATGGCTATATATACAATTACATAGCTGATCTACAGGGCTAATTACAGGGAGATAAAAAAGGAAACTTTCCTTCCTAAAGCAGATTCCAATATCAGTGGGATTCCTTCATGGTTATCTCATAATCCTAGGAAAGTCAAAGATATAAATATGTAGGTTTACTAATAGACTGCGGATTTGGGGAAATCAATTATCTACTTTCCAACAAGTCTCTATTCTCTATCTAAAGGAAGTTGTTACTGAAACACAACTGGATCCATATCGAGTTCAAAACTTCTGCTAAGCAGTCCTGGATAATGAGTTTGGTTTTGTGCAGTCGCTTTCAGAAATGTAATTGTATGTGAAGCCTTGTCATCCCTTAATTTAGAAACATGAAATGAAAGACTTGCAAAGCTAGAGAAATTAAAATCTAAGCAAGTCATCTGTGAAAAATCAACAAGATGGGAAGAAATTCCGAATTTAAGGAGAGGGAAGCATTAATAAAACACAAAATACCTCACTATTAGCAACAAGAAAGGATAACAACAATGGTGAACATAAAAGTAAATGTAATAAACCTGGAGAGCCGGATCGGGGTGATCGCGGAAGTGGAGGAGGTGGAGCTGCTGGAGGAAAGTGCACATTATTATTTTGAAAACTGAAAAACGGAAGTATGGCTGTCAGGATGTATGTACATGAGTCACCAGCTCCACTACTACTGAACACGGTATATGCAACAAACCTGAGGTTAGTAAAACCTGAAAATGAGCCATTAACTGGGATTACTCCTGTCAAAAAGTTGTTTGATAGATCACTGTATTCCACAAGGAGAATAGGGAAGGATAAGATTCTTGTACAATTATGCCAGTCAAAACTTATCGAAAATGAAAGAAAGGAAACATCGACATTATTCGTGAAGAGGAAAAAACAATTGAATTCTAAGACATCAACTTGGCACTCACAGGACTAGAAGTCTTTGGATAGTAGTCAAAGACATAGGAATATTGCCCGACAGGCTGTTGTTGTTGAGCCTCCTAGGTTTGCAGAGAATTACATGGGGCAGACAATCCAAACAATCACAATGGCCATTCATCAGTAAAAATTTCAAAGGGACACTTTGGTTACAAGCAAAGAGTGGATGCACATAACAGATGCAACTAAGACCAGACAAAATCCTCTCTGCTAATAAATTTGTTTGGGAGACCATTTACCTGGATATAAATAGTACATAATCCATGCACAATTGTACATAATAAAAGCAATGTATTCAGAAAATAAGCCTTTGGCACTGCCAATGCGTTACACAAGAACCGTTTTTCATTATCAAGACAGTTGAATTTG
>JABCMJ010001536.1:0-20755 GCA_014822125.1 Arbutus unedo
TGAGTGATATACAAAAATAATGTGTAAAAGTGATGTGTTTAGAGCACTCTTAGAATATACATACTACTAGGTCAATCGCATATTATGTCAATTCAAATGAATATTATCTATTTGAAGAGCAATAAATAGCCAGCCATTTAAATTTCATTGATCAAGTCTTTGTCCATAAACCTAGTTTTTTACACACAATTATTTGCGAAATAAATGATTTGAATTGTTAAATAAATTTATAGAGAGTTTTAGTTTATATAGCAGAAGATATTATATGAGATGAATTTAGGGATCTGTTAAGCATAATATATAGCAGTGCGTATTATGTATTAAAATAATATCGTTTTGGAATATAAAATATTTTTGTGACAGACATTTATTGATAAAAAATTTTATTTTTATGTTAAAACGACCTCATTTTAATGCTATGACTCACCACCCAATATGAGGTGTGAAAATCTAATTAGAGGGGGAGCACAAAATGGGGGGAGCAACGCATTACACACGGCAAAGAGTTTGAGTCATTCACTGAAGCGCGTGGGGACTGGGCCAGAGAAGGCATACACCTGGCGAAAAGTTCAAAATAACCCTAAAAATAAGGATAAATTTCACTGGTTTCCCTTGAGGTTGATACATAATACAGTTCTTCCTTTCACGTTCTAGAAATTATATTCTCGTCTCTCCGAATTTCAATAACCAATTTTTTTTGTTAAACCTAATGGTTAACCATTCAATTCTAATGTTTAGCATTTACAATTCATAAAACGGAAATCTAATCCTCATTTCTTTTGGTCCGCTAGCATATTCATCTCTGTCTAAAATCCTAACAAGTCACTTTTGAAACTATAAAATCAGTCAGTAATTTTAAAATATTGTTACAATATTGCGTCTAGTAATGCTACAAAAACTAATAATGGTCCAGATCGGGAAGAGGACTTGAGAACAAGAGAAAAATAATGAGAGTTCTGGAAGAAGAGAAAAAAACAAAGTTAATTTAAAGAATAACTTAATTACTAAACATGTAATTGTAAGTCTTATCGTTTAATATGTTAAACACTTGTACGAGGTCATCATAATTTTCAGAATGGTTAAAGTAACTTAGCTTGCTTTAAAGTCAATATCACACACAGGTTATAAATTTATTTCATTTTTATTCAATAAGCTATAATACATTTTTTTTATTATGTCCATCAATTTTTTAGCCGCAATTATTCCATACCACAATTGTGAATTTAAATATATCGAGTCCAACCTATGTTAATTGCCAAAATATATTGATTAAAAATGTCTCATATAATGTGCACGAGACTTCAACTAGTTAAGCTCAAAAATTGGAGATGGGGTACAACTTTTACGATATGTGAAAAAATTATTTAGATGACAATATCATGGATGAATTTGAATTCAGGCAAGAGGTTCTTGTGCTGATTTAGATGAGAAAATGTCTGTTTTCTATTGAATTTGGTAGATTGAAGTCCCGTTGACATCAGGTGGGACAGTTTCTACAAGTGTTTGTATTCCAATTATTAATTGGACTTAATAGAGTTCAATTTGATAATTGAGGGAGAAAACAAGTGCAATTAAATGTTTAGAGAGGAAGTAATTGAAATTTTAAATTGTTTAAGGGATTAAAGTGCAATTTCATGATGTATAGAGTAGTTATTCAGTGTTCATTTGACATGTACCACGTGAGGGTGTATGGCGACTCAAGGGTACTGAATAATTTTTCTGTGCACAGTGTATATATACACATGTACGCATGTATTTATGTATATTTGTATAAATATGTGAGAGGGGTAGAAGACAAGAGAAAACGGCTCCCTTGTAGTGTTAACAAGTGCCACCCATTAACCAGAGAAGCAGCAACACAGCCTTCTCCCAAATCCACAAGCTTTTCTTTTATTTCTTTAAATCTTATTTAATTCATTGATTTTTTTCACAAATTCTTATTCTTTTGGAGTATAATTTTGGGGGAAAACATCACTGGGCTCTCCTCCATCTCTGTTCTCTCCTGGTGCGTTTTGCGGAACAGGGATTTTGGTTTCTTTCCGTAACAGCAGCTATATATTTTTTTAGAGACTAGAAAGAGGAGAGAGAAATACGACAACCCATCAAGGGATCTCCGGTGTTTTCGATCGATTTCTGGTGGGTTCTTTGTGCAGCGAAGAGACGCCCATTTTAGGGGATCTCAGGTTTGATCTGGGTTTCAACGGTTGAGATAGTGTAAGACATATTTAGTGAGAGAGAAACAGATATGGGTTGGATATCGAGATTTTTTGAGAAAGTTAAAGCGTTGGCCGAAGGAGGATCTCGTTACTGTTCTAAGAAGACGGACGACAACTGCGGTGATGGCTGCGATGAGGTAGCGTTCCTCTCTCTCTCTCTCAAGCTTAATTGGTACAAATGTGGACTATTAATGAAGTGAGTTGATATTAGTTTTCCAATTTTTCAAGCCAGACTGAACGTTATATCTGTTGAAATTGATATCTTAAATCTTGTAGAGAATCCCTTTCTATCCTGACGGAACCTTAGTTTTTATATCACAATTGTCGTTGTTAACTATTCGATTCTGTACTTTATGATTTTGCTTTCGCCATTGTAATGGCATTGTCTGGATTTGTTTATGCTAGTGCTTTAATTTAGCTTTGATTTGTTTATTTGGGTTCATTAATGCTTCCTTTGGTTACTGGGAAAATGCGAGGAAAACTAATGGAACATATCATTAGCAGAAGAATCCAGAATTATAAAATTGCTCAAAACGTGTAATTTTGCACAGAAACATGGAATGGAAGATTCTTTTGGCATCTTGGCATTTCTCTGCATAGTACTCCATCTGAATTAGGAACATAATTTAATGATCCCCCATTTTCCGCTGTTCATTGGAAAAAGATGGGAGTAACCTTAGATACAGATTACAGTATAAGTCAAGTTTTCTTCAGTTTATGATTCTAAGTACGACAGACACTTCTTACACACCTTGAACACATTTCAAGTGAACTTAAGAACCGATGATAATAATTGCCTATGTTCTCATTGGAAGATTCACAAACATGACACATAATATTTGCATACTCCCCTATTTGACGTATGATAGATGTCCAAACTTATATATTTTGTGCATCCCTCACGTATAATGTCTTTCATTATTGAAGAATTTTCTTGTCGATGTGTCTGTGTAGCGCCGTGTAATGTTTCACACGACCATGTATGTGCTCCACTGCTTCTTAGGTTGCCCATAACAAAATGGGGGATGAAACCCATTTGCATCTCAAAAATCTCCTTTTAAATATGCGAGATGGGGGTGATCTACCGATTCCTTTCGAAAGATTATGCGCCATGTTGTTTGGATAGGTAATCCCCTTGTCTTCTTCCAAGTGATTTCAGAGAAAATGCTCATTTCATAGAAGACCTCTGTATGCTATTGGCTTGGACGGTTTTTAAGTATGCCTTTTTTTCTTTGAGATGGTTGCTTTACACTTGTCCCCGCTTGCTTCTTACTGTGAAATATAAAGTTTCATGCTTTTGATATTTGTGTCTGTTTGTAGCAACACTGAGCGAAATATCTTCTTCTCTGAATCTGCAGGAACCAGGCAAAATATTGAGCATGTCGAGAGTGCGATGCATTTTGCGAGGACTGGATCTGAAAACTTTAATTTTTCTTTTTGTTATGGTCCCAACATGCATCTGTGTTATATACTTTCATGGCCAGAAGATCACATACTTCTTACGGCCATTGTGGGACAAGCCACCCAAGCCCTTCATTGAAACCCCTCACTATTACCATGAGAATTTGCCGATGGAGAACCTCTGTAAACTTCATGGATGGGGAATTCGCGAATACCCAAGGCGAGTATTTGATGCTGTGTTGTTTAGTAATGAGGTGGAGCTTCTTACCATAAGATGGAAAGAATTGTACCCTTACATAACAGGGTTTGTTCTCCTTGAGTCAAACTCAACCTTCACTGGATTGCCAAAGCCTCTATCTTTTGAAAACAACCGAGATCACTTCAAATTTGTTGAACCGCGACTGACGTACGGGAAAATTCCAGGGAGATTCAGGAGAGGGGTCAACCCGTTTATTGAGGAAGCGTATCAGCGACTAGCACTAGATCATCTTCTCAAACTAGCTGGAATTTCAGATGATGACTTGTTGATAATGTCTGATGTGGATGAGATACCTAGTAGACACACTATTAATCTTTTGAGGTGGTGTGATGAAATACCTTCAATCCTCCATCTTCGGCTGAAGAACTATCTTTACTCTTTTGAGTTCCTTGTTGATGATTACAGCTGGAGAGCTTCAGTCCATAGATATCAGTCTGGTAAAACGACGTATGCTCATTATCGTCAATCCGATGTCATATTGTCTGACGCTGGGTGGCATTGTAGCTTTTGTTTCCGCCATATCGACGAGTTCATCTTCAAAATGAAAGCGTACAGCCATTTCGACAGGGTGAAGTTCTCTCATTATTTGAATCCTAAGAGAGTTCAAAAAGTGATTTGTAAAGGGTCTGATTTGTTTGATATGCTGCCTGAGGAGTATACTTTCAAGGAAATCATTGGGAAAATGGGACCCATTCCACACTCCTACTCAGCTGTTCATCTTCCATCGTATCTATTGGAAAATGCTGATAAGTATAAGTATCTCTTACCTGGGCATTGCCTGAGGGAAAGTGGCTGATTTACTTTGAGTTTCAAGCTATGTCTTGACTCTTTGTAAAGGCTGAAGTTGTGGCTGGAAGTGACTCCTGATCAGGACGATTGTTGCCAAAACGGTTGATGACTGCAGTACGACACTATTTGCTTTGTCTCCGGCAAAGTTTTTATGTCATTCTTTACAACACGTTTGGAAGAATTAGACTGAGTTCTTGGATTCCTAGGGTGACTTCTCCTAAGAGGTTCTTTCAAGGCGGAACAATATCCATTTGTTGAAGAGCGAGCATTGCGTGTGGTGGAAACAGCTTAAGTTGCCATGGAGGTACCTCTGCATTATTTGCATTTCCTATAGCATGACCAAGAAGATATGGGGTCGTTCCTTGGATTACTTCATGTAGGAAGTTTTGAGTTGTAACTAATTTATCTTCATATTTCGGCTTGTTGACCATAATCCAATCTTTTTGAACTCAGTTGACCATTATTTAGTTAGTTTGAAAGTTTGAGAAGGTGATTGTTTTCAATACTTTGATCTTCAGCCTATAACACAGGTCAGTTGCTGCTCCTTCTCACAAGTTGCTGTTGAAATCAAATTATTAAACTTGTTTTTTGTGTCCCTAAAAGCTATCAATGTCGCAGCAGAAAATATACTCCTATAAAAATCAAATCTAACAGCGTAAGGGGCCATTTCCCAGTTGGTGCATACACAGGCTTAATTTGTGACTGACTGACTGTAATGAGAGGTGCTTGTAACTCAGTTTGCTAGCCTCAAGGTTGTTTATGAGCTTATCAATGGATATCTTGCCTTTGCAGTTGGTGCTCATCTGAGCAAAGTCAGCAAAGTCCAAATTATCTTTATTGATCATTTCATACCCATTGCAAAGTTCCAATTTTAATTTACCAGCTACTTCTCTTTTCTTGCCCATTGATTGCGCAAAGTTGTTACAGAGTCAAATCAGCTTTGATGCCTTCCTAGAATCCCTTTTGGCTGTTGATGGAGTTATAAACAACTGGAGATCTAGGCTTAAGATTCTTTATTTATCAAAATGTTAGGTTTCAAGAGATTGAAACTAGCTATTAACAACTTAACGAAGACAGGCTTTAGGAACTTGATTAAGCCAATATCAGTTCAAGATTTTTGCTTGATGATATGTGACATGCTATTTGTGTTTGAGGAAAACTACAAAGGCTCGTATCTTTTGGTAGTGGAAACTGGGAATCTGATGCTTATTTCTCGTGTACCTGATGTGTTATTACACCTTATCAGTGGTATGTATTCTGGGATCTAGAGAGGATTTGAGTGATGCTTTTGCTTTCGTATACGATGGTTGTCTTCATTGGAGGGATGCAATTTTGATTGGAAAATTTAGATATCTCAAAATTTATTGGAAATATCAGAAGTTAGAAACGTTTCCTTCCTTTGAACACTCTAGAAAATGATGATCGGTTTTATTTTGGACAAACCAGAGCAATGTAAAGTTGAATCTCAGTGGATTGTGATAGCAATATTAGTCTTCCCACTTGTATACCCCTCACTATTTCAGTCGTCTGCAACTGTTTTTACTTGCTGCTCTGAAGAAATTTTACTTCAAGGCTGCCAACATGGCTCATCCACCAAGCTGGCTTCACCAAAGACAAGTGTCTTTTTTGGGGCCGTAGAAAATGCTCAAGTTGGGGATAGTGCGAGTGGGTATTAGATTCACCCTCATCTGCTTAGAGTGGAACCACAAAAAACTTATAAATAGCAAATAGAAATCCATGCAAATGCACCCATCAGACATTGAGAAAACCAAAAGAAATGATTACCCAGATTGATTCCTATCCTTATGGCTACCAACAGCAAACCTATGCCGTAAGCCAGCAGGGTGGATATCCCCCTATTGGCTACAATACCAGTGTCCTGGGCATGCAGATGGCCCCTACCATCACCACTCCACCACCCTCAAACCATCATGTGATGGGTGGAGGTGGCTATGCTGACCACTACAACCACGGCCATAATACTAGTCAAGGTGGCTATGCTCACTCACAAGAGGGGTGGGGTGGCAACAATAAGCCCCACAATTACGGGAGTGGTAGACCTGACCACTTCAGCCAAGGCTATAATAGCCAAGGTGGTGCAACCAATGGTGGATATGGGACTTACCCCGAGGGACACTGTCCAGGGATGCAGGCAGGGGGATATGCATATGGCACTACTTATGAGGGCCAATGTCCCGGTAAAGGCTACCCGATGGTGCAGTATTGGGGGTTTAAGGAGGGACAGGACTGAGCCACTGTCTTGGCAGTGGTTGATCAATTAATGTACTGCCTTGGCAATGGTTGATCAAGTAGCTCTCTAAATAATGTTCAAGGTGCTTGCTTAGTAAACTATGTATTTGCTGATGAATAACATGGTAAATAAGACGTGTTTTCATCTACCTGTTCTTTTTCACTTGAGGTGCCACTGAAACTAATCAAACTATAGTGCAGGAAACGTACCAAATAATCACAGAAAAAGAAAAAGGGAAAAAAGTCAAGGAAGAAAAATATGTGTACCAAATAGATGGACTTAAAGTGCTAAGGTAACGCAAAAGTCCAAGTAGCTTCATTTCTTCTGGTATCACTTGAACAATAACAATTGAAACATCAAATCTGCAGTTGTTTTAGTCATGTTATTCATAAGTTGCTTCAAGTTCATGTACGATGGTTGATGCAAACGCGTTCTCCAAATTTTTAGTGGTCATTTCGTCAGACCTCCAAAGGCACAAATTTTGTCCAACAAAAATGTGTCGTGTTCACTAATGACTTCTCCTTGAGCTTTTAGCCTTCAATAGATATTCAGGCTCATTTTACCATCAACAGTTTTGCAATCCAGTCACTACTAGACACTTGTGATTTCTTAAGAGTACATATATCATACAGATTATTAGTCAGTGAGATTGTTTTCAAGCTTATTGCAATGATTTTCCCTTGGCAGTTGAAACTTATGACCCAAGTCCTTTTCTGGTTATGGAAGTGTAGTTAGCCAGTCTGCAGTACTGCTATGTTTATCTGACGTGTAATTAACTGAAAGAAGATGTTCTGTCCTGATTTTGGTCATTGCTTATCGGTTTGGTTTCGTTGAGGAAACGAAAAACATCTCATGCTCATTTGAGCTGGCGATTGTCCGAAATATTCCAGAGATTAGGTAAAAATATGGGGAAAATTCTCCACTTGGAGAAAAATTAGGTTTAAAATTTCTAGTGGGCTGGTGCTAGTTAGCAATATAATGCTTTGGCTGCAGCAATCTATATGCATTTGGCTGGCTGCCCTGTCATCGGCTGATTTTAAGTCTAAAATGCCAATAGTCTAATCAGAATGAGAACATTATGTCCGTCCAATTATGTTGGCTATGAGAATCAAGGACTAGTATTGCCATCAGCTTTAAGCATGTTTGGTTCTTGCGAGGACAGATCATCCAAAAGATGCCATTCCATCATAGGAAAGAAGCATCTAATAAAAAAACCTAAAGAAAAATTCCGAGGGGATAATTATATGAAACACTGCATATAATGAAAGTAACACCTAGGGGTGAAATTAAAAACCGGAGAACCGGACCGGACCGGCGGTTTAAAGAGCTCAAAAATCGGTCCAGCTCATTATATATATATATATATTATATTTTAACTTTTGGCGGTCAATTAACTCAACCAAGTGTTACACTTATATATAATATATAATTGGCCATCCTTCTAAAGTGTCTACAGAGATGTTAATGGATCGAACCAAGAATTGATTATTTATTTTCTTGTATAAGGGTCTTTTGTTGTTAGTTTATTTCTTTCATTATGGGGCTATTTCTTAGGTTTGCTGTGTATTGAGATTGATTTAGTTATTTCGTATATCGCATGAACAATTTTAGTGTTCCGTCATTGCAAATCGTTCAATCTAGGTTTCCTATCGCTTGACATCAAACAAATTGCAAGGATAGTCATTTAAAACAAATTGCTCATTGAAATTGTCCAAAATGTTGTCCAAAAGGTCAAAAATCGAAACCGGACCAAACTGGACCTGTGTAATCGGTTTGGTTTCGGTTTATAGAATTCTCAAACAGGAAAATCGGTTCGGTCCCATAAAATGTACCAAACCGGACCGGTTACACCCTAGTAACACCAACATTTAGGAGTGAGAGCTGCTGCAGGTGGTGGTGGTTTGGCTTCTGTGTTTGTTGCCATTGAGCGGCAAATTTCCAGCTTTCTGGATTCTTGATAGCAATTCCATTTCCATTATCACAGTATTAGTTTTTTAGGGTCACAGTTTAGATTCAAGGAGTAATTTTTGTTCCTTGAGTTTTTAGCGTCTGTTCGCACTTGTGAGACCCTTGTGGGGGAGCTGAAGTCATCCAAAGGGGTCATTAGCAGTGACACAAAGCAGATGCCTAGAAGCACAAAGCTAGAGGAGAAAGATCCTCCGGAAAAGTATGGTGGACAAGGACAGCTTCGAAAAGCATAAGAGGTTCTATGATTTGTATCAGTTGAAGAATTATCAGTCAGTCCAACACGAGTCAGGAGGGGGGAAATTCAGAAAAAATTTGGAGTTAATAAGTTTGGTTGATTTTAGGGTGCCATAGAGAAACCATTCCTGCATACTCAAATAAGGGAATAAAGCTATGGAACTTCTCAAAAAAGGTTTACTGTCAAACATATGCGACTAGTTCCCAAAGGGTTTCGAATCCATTTTCAGATGAAATAAACCTTAAATCCAAGGTTCCTTACTTGGCTAAAAGCAAAGAGAAAGTAAAGTGATCAGCCAATCTGGTTATATGGAACTGCGGCTGGATACTTGCAACAAGGCTGTGGTGGCTACCCATCATGTACGTTTGGAAAGACACGAACAAACACCAAGGATGGTACGGTATGAGTGATCACCACCACGACCAGGATTATGATGGCAACCATGCATCCTTGCTTCTGTCACATGGTGGATATGGGCCATACCATGATCAGAGACAGATTCCCTGGGGCTCTTATAATAGGGTGCACACAGTGGGATATGCTTACCCAAACCACCAGAGTTATAATATCATACGCCCGATCAGGGGTACCAAAAAGTGGAGTACTGGGGTTGAATGAAGGGAAACATGACATTGATGACCTTACATGTGAAGTGTATATGGAAGGAATGGCTTGGCAATAGCTCAAGCACCTCTTTGAATAATGTTATGATACTTTTGTACCAGCTAAACTCACTCTATCTTTTCTGCATAATAACATAAGCAAATATAGAAACATATCAACAAAAGAAAGATGTAATAAAAGGATTCACAAAGATCCTCTTCCTACTTCTTTCTTCTACCCCTTGAGTTCACTCTGGCATGCCTCTGGTGTTTCTATCCTCCTTGTTGCAGTCTGCTCTTGGAAAGTTGAGAAGTTTTTGAAACTTGTTACTTGAGGATTTTTCAAGAAAAATGCATTCAAAAGGGCATTTTCATATTCATGGAAACCGTTCCTCACAAATATAAATACGATTAAAAAACAGTGAGTGATTTTGTTTTCGATAGCAACTTCTAACGTGTTCTGCCAAAACAATGATTCTAGAAACTGCAACTATACTATGTCTCCTGCCCTTGGAAATGGATCTGAGAATGGAGCGCTTCTCCATTCAATGCCTGATTGTTACATCAGTTGACTGATGCAGCTGAATATGTTTGGCCGCCTGAACCTGTGGACTATTGATCAGCTGTGTCAGTTAGCATATTTGGATTTTTTCCCAGAGATATAAGCCTTTTTTTTTTTGGCTAAGAAAAAAGGGTAGAGAAGGGGGTGACGGGTGTAGCTACCTTGCCTGGCGTGACTATTAGGTTAACAAACTCACAACAAATCACAGAAGAGATCAGTCACCCCATAGTTTCTATCGGTTGACCAAGATTCAAGCAAAACAAAGACTCTCTCAATTTACAGTTTTCACGTGTAACATGCCTAGGAGAAGTAGTAGTTACGCAATCTAATTCCCCCACTTTTCATGCAGACATCAATTCCTATCAACCCATTAACTGTTAGGGATTTTTAAAATAATAATGGGTGTCAATTTTTAGTTTTATGTAGAGCTACCTTGTTTTTTAGAATGATCACTCCTCGTGTGGGTTTTCTCCTACGTTGCTTAGACATAGTAGCACGCATTAAAATGATTTTCCATGTCTTGTCTTTACGACCGCCAATGTCCAGTTGCAAAGGACAGATTTTCCAACAATATCGACTAGTCATCGTGCCTTGTCACAATCTTTATATGCTTCAAATCCCAAAACCAGGGAGAAATTCCGGGTTGAAAACTACTACAACAAAGACACCTTGGAAAAGCATCAATTTTTATGGTAGTGTTTTCTTTACCAATGGAATAACGTGCATGGAAATCATATTTCCACTTGATGCTGTGCTTTAGTGCATTGCTTTCCATCCAATGAGAATCAACTTTATAAAGAGAAGAGAATACCAGTTACGTTTTGGAAAAGCTATCCTAAAACTTAGTTTCTACCACTTGTCTTATCAGCTCTAATGAGATAGGCAAGAATATGCTACTCTGGTTTTGAAATATCCGTCCTAAGGATAAAAAGTAAAGAGCTTTAAAGATTTTCCGTTCCACAATGGTACCCGGTATCCCTATCTCCTGCTGTCGTTTCCAGTTTTTGGCAACAAATTTAGACCGAACATATAACTTTAATGGGTAAGAAAGAGTGGAATGAGATTCTGCCTAATCTTAGTACCAAAACATTAGTCTATAAATGATTTGGAAAACTACAGTGTGCCATACATTGACAATCAAACCTCTCAGTTTTACTGTCTACGAAACGCAAAGAACGGTCAAGAGAAAATGAAGCACGGAAGCTCAGAGCATCATGCCAAGCATCAACGCCGTGTGGTTTCTTCAGAAGAATACGAGGTGCCAAGTTCTTTAGCATTCTCTAATTCCTCTTTAGCTAATTCCTACAAGTACTTTTATAATGCATATGGCATGAACAAATCTAAATTCTTGATCAGTTCTTCTTTTGGCCATCTATGTCATGATATATTTGGCTACCAACTTGTTCGCACATTACCTAACAGCAGTCATATCATATATACGATAATATACCTGCATACATATATGTCATTGTTATTCTTTCGATTTTTTGATATAATGCTTAGGAGATCCGTGAAACTCCTGGCTATGTCCCTGCAGGTGGGTGCATCAACATTTGACCAAATGCCGCATAAGCTCCCTTGTGTTCCAGCTCCATTTGCAGATTTTTACTTGAATTCCTACAGCTCCGAGTTGCATAGGCCCAAGGCTCACAAGAAGGTTGTGGTGGACTACAATGAAAGCGCTAATTACAAAGTTTCTGAAGAAAAACAAGATGAAGACGTCAATTCTGAAGCAGATGAATTTATCAAACATGAGCATAAGAGGTTTCAGCTATCCAAAACGTTGTCTGTGAATGGTAATTGAAGCTGAAAACTTAGGCCTGAGGGCCAAATACTTAACAAAAACAATGTCCGGGTGTGGCTTTTACAGATGAATTCTAATATCTTATGTTTACTAGTTTTTTCCACCACTTCTGTTTTTTATGATGGAATGTATTTTGGGTTTATTTGTATGTTTCGTTTTTTTCCTCCCACAGTTGTACCCTAAAGAAGGATTGTAATCGCTAATAATACAGTGTGTGCATGTGTTCTGTTTTCTGTTTTTTTTCTTAGCTTTGCATTTATAAAGTATATGAAACACTGAGAAAATAGGAGAGAGTGATTCTTTATAGCTCAATAATTTACCTGTCCTTTGTTACAAATTACGGGGTGATAAACAAGCCGAACATTGAATTATTCAAGGGGGAACTGCTAGTTTTTAGATACCTGATAGCTATCTCAAGTGTATTCGCTTAATTTGGTTCGAAACATAACGGGTAATTCGGTTCGAAACATAACGGGTGCTCAATTTTTTTTGAAACATAACTAGTTCCACAAATATATTGGAACTTTACTTATTAATCAAATGAGGTGATCTTAAACGAGTTTTAACGAGATACTTATAGACCGATATTACGTAGCTTGAACTTTTTTAACATTCAAAGCTGAACGAACAAAGCAATAGCTTGTTCATAAAAATATTCTAAGTTTGGTTTGTTCATATAACATATCATTCTCGAACGAACTTTTAACCAACAAACACGAGCTCGAGCTCAAGTAACTTACATCGTTTACAGCCCTACCTGTTAGTAGATTACTTGTGTTAAAAATGAGCAAAATCATTATGGCAAATACAAATTCTTTTCAGTACTTAACTACACAATTCTCATCCTAACCAAATGCAAACAAACAATATATCTTAGTCTAGTCAATCTATTCCTTTTCCTTTACTTCATGCATTTACGATTCATGTGACGGTATTGAAATCTCCGTAATCGTTTTCCTTGTGATGGACCTGGAAGAGGGGGATCTAACCAATGCTACAGTTCCTGAATTTAGACCAAGAAAATGTTCCCAAATTCAAAATCAAGAGTCATAATTCGAAAACACTTTCTTGATCTAAATTCAGAGATCACAGACTTTTCCTTACTTTCTACTGCTTTTATTTTCCAAAATTCCTTTATAGAAGGTACGTCTAAATAAGGAAAAAGATAAAAAGGACAAATCCCTTCTATCAAATAAAACCTTTCACCACAAATTTTCTTAAAGTAACCCTTGAAATAGTGATCTCAATCTCAGAAAGTCATCGCCTAATTATAAATAGCAAAAACAACAAAGAAAAACACTGGTAAACCTTCTTCTGATCTTCAATGAATTCTTTAAATTTGAACAATCTAAAACCAATCCACGACAATAGCCGCTCAACGTGATAGGATTACAAACAACATTTGACTTGAATATACACCAGTAGCTTGATATTTACATGCAGCAGTAAGAACTATAACATTGTATATGGACAGAGCACCTTGTGACAAAATCCGTATACCGATGCGGCAAACACTACTGAATTCTCACTTATTCGTGCATTATCAGAACTTAAAACAGATCAATGGAACTAATGAGTGACGGTCGAGTTTCACACTTTCCCATAAACCTCCTGACCAGGGCCATCAGGATCAGACGCAGCAGAAGAGGAAGGTAGCCAAAGTTCAATGCGGGTCCCACCAGCTCCAACTGCGGCATCTGTTATCCGTGGCGAAATGACACGAACAACACACCCATAACTTTCCAGTATCTCACGAGCAACAGTAAGCCCTGCAACAAAGTTCCACGTCATGTTGTCTTCGATCATATCCTCGGATAAGAGATCTACTCCGAATGGTGTGAGCGAATGCATCTGTGTCTGCAAGAGCATGAAGCAGAAAACAGTTCAAATATAACCAATTAAAAATCCCACAAATTCTATACAAATAGTCTACAGACCAATAAAAACAACCCCCCGTTTGTTTTTCAATTTGTTTTTCATTCTTATGACAACGTACCCCAAAACTGCTAGAAATAGTAAGTCCCAGTGAGAAGCATATTCCTATCTTGCACATCTCGAATCTTGGACTTTTACAGGGATACAAGGAGTCGAAAGAAAATGTATGAGAAAAGGAATTCAAAACATAGCCAATATTTTTTCTCGTCTAATCCTCTTTCTTTTCTTTTCCCTCTACAAATCTCTCCACCAGTCCAATATCCAAAAACAGCCTCTGGATGAGGAAGATAGACTACACGCTGTTAGCAACTTCCTCAGTCGATTTTGGATATGCATATACCATGAAGTACAATACAATTCCATAGATCAAGTGATGAAAGATTAAGAGGTCGTACTGTGTTCTAGGATTGAAGTGACATATGGACATGGATTTACAATCTCAAATTAAGCAAGCAAGGAGCAACAGGCTGTTAGCAATATTTTACCATGTACTGCATATCCGGTCCATCATCATCGATTATAACAAGAGCACCACCCGCTGGTGCTCCAGTAGACACAATTTCAACCTTGCCCCCAACTTGTGTGCGTAATAAAGCCCCCTCAATTAGATTGCTCAAAGCTTGGCGAAGAGCAGGTTCTTCTATATCAACCTGCAAAGATTGTGAAAGTTCACATAGCTCAACCAAACGTTGCTGCTTACGAGCCAAAGGTCCTACAGCTCCAACCAAATCTTCTAGTACACCAGAAACATTGCATGGTCTTCTGTCAAAAGGTATAGACAACATAGAGACCAATTATTGTCTAAACGGACTGTTCCACAAAGGGAGAGGATAAGGAGCATAAATTTTCAAACTAATATCTCAAATAAAATTGCCCCTGTAGTGAAAATTAAGGAAAATGAGGACAAAAGCCCACCTGATACCTTGTTGTCGTAGTGGTGCAAGAGCAAGAGGAGGCATAGGCATTTCTAAGTCATTGGATGTAGAAGAGAGTCCATCAGTTTCCAGGGAAATGCCAGTGGACCTCTGAGACCTCACTGACTCAGGATGGACCCGATGCATTTTGTTCAATGTTTCTTCATTATACCGGACAATATTAGCCTGGGAATTGGCACAAATTTCATAATCAGATAACATCATAGTTGGATATCTTTTAAAATTTTATTCCCTCCCTCTCCTCTACCGTGCTTGACCCTTGTCGTTGGGTTACAACAATAGAAGACGAACAGACAAATAGCAAAAGTTGCCGGGTAGGGATGTATAGTTCAAGAAGGCTTCAGAAAATCCAGTTTTCATGGGCAAACTTATATGGGAACATTAGGAAATATATGACCCCAACCCACAAAGAAAAGGAATCTAACCGATTAAAACTTACCCAAACAAAGAAAAGGAATCTAACCTTTGTCAGGTAAACAGCATCCTGGAGTTGTTGAAGTGTCTCTCCCATACGGTCACCTTGGACTAAAATATCTTCGACAATGTCATAAGAGATCTGAAAGGAAATATTCATGATGTAAACCTATGCTATTACCAAAATTTGATAAAGTATAGAAGTCAATGAATATATTCATGTCATGGATGAACAAACCTCACTTCTCTTCATGTGAAGAGATAACATTTTACTTAATGTTCGAATGCTAGATAGAGGTCCGCGAATCTGCAAAACTAGACTGGTAAGAATATCACAAGAAATTCCTAAATCCGTTACAAAGCCAAGGACAACAACAGCAAACATCTTACTTGTTCAACCAAACTACTCATCCTGATGTTATTTTGCCATGATGATTGCTGGAGCAACATGGCTTTCTGTAGAAAACAATTAGAAACATTCCACGATTCAAAATGATGAAAGCAACACTGATTCACAAAGAATCTAAAGCCCCAGTAGACTGTGCAATACCATTTTCCCATAAGGAGCGAACTGATTATATCTTGATCTGTAAAGGAGTGTGCCTAGTTGTTTGACAACCAACATCATTGCGACGCAACATAATGACAGGGAACAGGCTGCTTACCCACAAACTCTCCTACTTAACGCACCACAACAAAATCGAAACTGATACCCGCCAAACAAATGAATTACGCTATGGTTTTGTTTTGTGTTACAACGAATCAAAAGCATGAACCTGGCTTTCATAACTTAGATAAGGTCTCATGCGATTTTGTACAAGTAATAAAACCAGGTAAAAATTCCTATGAATTTGATCCATCCACTGGCATCACTGTAAAAGTATACTCCTATGATCAGATGATTAATGCCCATTTACCGCTTAAGTATAGCAGAACCGGCTACTGCCAAGACTGCAATATTCATCAGAAAAACAAATATTAAAGAACCACACAAAGTCGCAATCAATTACTTGTGTCCCATAGTACTTTAGTTAGTATCCTACAACCGAATGTTTTAAATTGCACCCACTCCACCCCAAAAAAATGAAAATGAAAAGAGAAGAAATCATTAACAAGTGCTGAAGTGCAATCACCTGATCCATAACGTATGCCATAGCAAGAGTTTGAGAAATGTTAATAGCATTTAATCTCTGCTCAGCTGTGAACTTGTACACTTCTAATTGGTTGTCCTCGAGAGCTTGAATTTCCCATGACTTTGTATTTATACATGGTGGAAAAGCATAAGATTCCTCAGGCAATGGACATTGCTTTATATCATGATCTTCCATTTTGAGTTCTGTCTTCGGAAGTTCAGCAACAAGAAAACCCACCACAAATGGATGTTTCACCATAGGGAAAACCACAGCCCTGCACTGGGAGATAAGTTCGGCCTACAATTCCAATATCAACGTCCGTTCCAAATTGGTTAAGCGGATGAGGAACAACAAAGAGTGCAGGTCCAACTCATACAAGGACAGACAGAAAAACATCGTACTTGTTGACTTGCAATGGCAGCTTCTGCTGCTCTTAACCCTGTTGGGACACTAAAACTACTGAATAATATTACAATATCAGCTGCATCAACTGCTGGATAGATAACAACACGACGCAGCTCCAACCGATCCATAACATAACTTCCAGCTGGTCTTACAAAGACCTGCATGAGTAAACTTCGAATTTCTCTATCAAAAACTCAGAAAAATATCCAACAGGCAACAACAAGAACAAATAGAATTTAACAGTTCAAATCTTTCAATTAGAAGTATTGGCTACCGCCTACCGGGAGTGGAACCAACGGGCTCCTGACGGCAACTGCCTCCCCAAAGTTTTCCCGATACCCCTATAATGAAGTGTTGTTATTTCAAAAACTTTGAATTAATATAGGGACGGGTACCCCCAAATTTTCCTGAAAATTTTAGACAGCTTGTGATTTAACCATGCTATCTCCAACAATTACAGTTTGATCCGCATTACAAATTTGGTTATTTCTCCGGTTTAATATATGCAGGATGCAAACTACTATTTCTATTAGAGTAAGTGGATACTGCATAACTGTATGAGTGGTTGTTCACTCGCGCGCGCCGAAAATGTTGATTTGAGCTACTTCTGCCATTAATCAACTACTGATATACAAATTGCGTACTGATAAAGTAATGGCATGCTCGGTTAAGGATAAATGTCTACTGTTCATCTTCTTGTTGGCCTTTTTGCTATCCTATTTTGTGGATTTTCTTGCATATTTGGCTTCTTGTTCTATGCCTAATTGTTCTTCGACCACTGGTAACGTAATGAGTAATAAATAACTGTTTAAATACTAATTCCGCAGTTGTGTGTGTAGTTGATTACCAACATCTATTTACTCGGTTTTGTGAATTATTTTTATAGAGTGGTAGATATCGTACTTCCCATTTTTTTTTTATCAGGTGTCCTTCCCATGTACGATTTACTTCCAATAGTCTAGCATCTCCTCATTATTCAAAATTGCCAACACTTTGTTACATAACTACTGAATTACAGCACAACATCAAAATGATGTTTCAGCAGGTGAAACTAAATCTCCTACCAAAGTAGGATGTAACAATACTGGCATTTGGAGTGCTAAAGTGTTGAGATTAAAACTGAACATAAAACCTACTATGAGCTTCTTCCAAAGCACATGTCTACATTGCTACTCACTTGTTTAATTCATAATCTAAATTACTATATGGCTATAGAAAAAACTAGGTTTGGATCAAACTGGCTCTAAGAAAACTGCATGTCGGGTGATTTGGATTATGAATTGAACGTGCACCAACTGCTCCCTCCCTGACAATTTGTTTATCTACTCTTTGACCTTTGGTTGTCTTAAAATGTTTGTCTATGAAAAGTCAATGCACCTAATTCTATACATTTACCTGTTGCCGCTTCTCTTTTGAATTAAAGTAGCAATTTAAAAGAAGTTGAGGTTGCAAAGGTTGAAGCTTTAAAAGTGAAATGACTGTCTCCCCTAAAAAGTCGAAATTTTCAAATTAGAAAAACAAATTGGGAACCAACTTACAACAGTGAAAACTATAAATTTATAATTATAATCACAAATTATTCAGTACGCCAATGGATGCAAGATGATTCATTAACAAAATTGACAATTCGATGGGGATTAAAAGTACTAACTAACCGAGAGAAGAGCATCGGGATGGACGCTTCGGCGAAAGAGATCCAACTGTTCAACGCAAAGTCTCTGAAAGTCGGGACTCGGGATCACCAGTCCTCCGTTCTTCTTCCGATCCTTTTCGATCCTCTGCACGAACTCCACAGGGGAGGTCGAGGCCTTGCGTATGGCCCACGCCACGGCCGATGCCGAACACACCGTTTCTCCTCCTCCTCCACCTTCGCCTCCCTCCAATTCATCGACAGAGACGTAACGGAAAAGGTTAGGGTCTACGAGGGAGGAGGAAGCGGCGTTGGTGGCGTGGAGTGAGAGTGGGGAGGTCCGGTGAGAGGAGGTGGCGGTCGCTCGGCAGAAGGTGGTAGTGGCGGTGGTGTTGGGGCAGAATAGGAGGTTGCAGTTGTTACTGGTAGTACAGTTGGGGGTAGATAGAGGTGTTGTAATGGCAGAGAGCAGCATCGTGTGTGATCGATCTTCGTACAGTGGACGGTCGGAAAGGGCAGTAAAGGGACTAGGAAGCGGTGAGAGAGTGAAGCCAAAAGGCCAAAAAAATAAAGAATCAAACGACGGCGTGTGCTAAAAGTCACTTTACGTGGTTATTTCATGCATCATATTTAGGGTGCGTTTGGAGCCTATTTTCAGCTTTTTATCTTTGACTTTTTTGTTTTTAGATTATCAACAGAACGAGTTTTGAATTTAAGAGAAATATTTAAAACAAATATACAAAATACATTTTGTAAAAGTAATAGAATAAAAAATGGGAATGAAAATATAAAAATGAGCTCTAAACCTCTCTTAAAGTCCAAAATGGAGCTCATTCTGAGAATCTGGCTCCCAAATAACCAAAATCTGAAAATGAGAATGAGAAAATGCAAAAAAAAAGACTCTCAAACACTCCCTTAGTTCTTACAAAAAGAAAAACCAAAAAACTCTTTCCAAATTCAAAATTAATAATTTCTTAGTTTTTTTTCTTGATCTGTAACAATCCTCTTTAGTTTTTGAAGGATGAACCAGTCATACTAATTTTTCTTGGTCGTAACTTTAAGAACCACACACATATGGCATATGGCATGCTTGTGAGGGATCAATTATTCATAATTTTTTATCTCCTCTTTCAAATCAAAGAAGACAAGGTAAATTTGTTGACGTCGTTTTGATATAAAAAATACTATAATTTGTTTGTGTATTGTGTGCTAGTCGGTAGTTAATGTTTGATAAAAAGAAGATAGGAACATGAACGTCTGCCAAATGCCAATGGAAAAGTAAAGTAAATTATCATAGAGGGAGCCTACAATAAACAAATGCGTTATTTATAAAACGTAGGGTTTAAATAATTTATGATCTATCGGTCAAACAAAATTGACTCTGTGGCCCAATGGATAAGGCGCTGGTCTACGAAACCAGAGATTCTGGGTTCGATCCCCAGCAGAGTCGTTTTTCCATTTTAGTTTGCAGGTTTTGCAGTACGTTACTTAGTATCTAGTTTAGCTTTTTCAAAAAAGACTCTGTGGCCCAATGGATAAGGCGCTGGTCTACGAAACCAGAGATTCTGGGTTCGATCCCCAGCAGAGTCGATTCTCTTTTTCCTTTTTTGCAGCATATTAATTAGGCTGTAATTTGTTTTTCCAAGAAACTCCCACTTCCAACCCAATGGAAAATAACAGAATGCAAAAGAAAGAAGTTGGCAATTTTTTAAGATATATATATTTATAATCTAATCTGATGCCTAATACAAATAATAAAAAGGTGGTTAAATAGTAACAGATTTTAGTTTTGTGAGTGAAGAGAGTAGAGACATGCTTGGGCGATGGGAATCTGAGGATCCGAGAGTGACCCGTCCATGATCCGATTGGCTACCCATTGGTTTGCAGCTTCAGTGTAATGGATTGTATCCCAGCTGATGTATTCGGATGGGTTGTTGCATGGAGCTCCGTATACCTCTGTCCCGTTCACTATCACCTTTCCCCCGCATTCGACATTGTATCCCTCATGATGACCGCAGCAGTATCCAAGAGGATTAACAAAACCTGCATCCATAGAGAATAAAAGAGAGAGAGAGAGAGAGAGAGAGAGAGAGAGAGAGAGAGAATAAGAGGATTATGAACATGTTGTGTCTGAATTCAACTCGGATAGTGTCTATAATCCAGTTTTGATTCTCACAGCCCCACGGGTATTGAAGACTTTACGCCACTTATTTTTT
>JABCMJ010001537.1:0-17650 GCA_014822125.1 Arbutus unedo
TTATTTATATGTTTGAAATTGAGGGCGTGACACTGAATGGGAGTCTCGTTCAAAATTATTTTTGCCATTCTCGAAGGATTTCAGTTCCAGCCTTGCAATATTCCCGAAGGCGTCTAGTATGGTATTCACGTATGCCATGTGTCTCATAACTATCGTGTCATATCGTAAAAGAGTGCACATAAGTCATAAATTCCATCATTTTCATCTAACAAGATCAACATCAATGTATGTCATGTGATTCATCTTCTAAAAGATCATCAATTTCCATTCGTAACGTGTCACATAATATCATTAACATCATGAATAGATAAATGATACTCATGTTTCAAACTCCATTTTATGAGTTTAAACTCTAGTTCAATTCATTAAGATGGAATAGGAATAACATCCCAAAAGAACAAGAAAAACTCTTGAAGGAACAAGGAAAAACATCCTGAAGAAACAAGAAAAAACATCCTGAGGAATAAGGAAAACATCCTGATCAAAGGAAACAAACATCCCAATCTTGAAAAAACATCTTGATAAACATCTCGATCAAAGGAAACAAACATCCCGATGTTCTTGAATAACATCCGGATGGAATGCTGAAACATCTAGATGACTTAAAGATACAGTAAGTCAGAGGAGATAAACATCCAGATGAAATGATAAAACATCCGGATGAAATAACTCAAGATCTCTCAACCAGAAAATACAAAGACTCAAAACATCGGGATGAAATAAACAAGGTCTCATCCAGAAAATAACAGAGGCTCAAAATATTTGAATGAAGACAAAAACATCCAGATGAAATTGTTAAAGATTTCAACCAAATGAGACAGAGACGACAAACATCCAGATGTATGGGTAAACATCCAGATGACTCCAAGTTTTAAACAAAACAACCATAGTTCAAGTGACCAACATCCGGATGTTTTCCAACAGTTTCAAAACGAGATTTCTGCAGATTTGGGTTTCAAAGGGGGTTGGTTTCCAAAGCTCACAAACAAGAATCAAACTATGAAATAGCAATCCAATAGAGTCATAAACACATAATGAGAGTTAGAAATTCCTACATCAAGGTTTGAATCCAAGATTTGAAGCTCCAAAGTGGATAAACTCTCAAAAACTCCACCTCCAAGCAAATAGACACGAACCACCACCGGATATCAACCAACGATGATGAATACTTGAAGAATCTCGAAGGAATCAAGGTTTGATGCAAGATTTTGGTTAGGTTCTAGTGAGAGAGAGGAGAACATAAGAGAGAGATGAGAAGAGATGAGAGTCTCTTCCAAAAACATATCAGATGTTTTTATAAATCTAATACCTCAAATTACACTCACACCCCTAAAATATGTCACATGCTACCACAGGGCCCCCAAAGCTATCATGTTATGTCACATTAACCCAAATTTATGTTTTTATTTCAATTTTCGCACACCCCACATTAATATTACACATTAACGTGTATATTAAAATAAAAGTTCAAAATTTTTTGGTTATTTACAGATTACGACCCTTAACTTAAAATTTCAAAACTCCTTGAAGATTTGACACAAGATTTTTGAGAAACTTGAAGATTACGACCCCAAACTGAAACTTTGAAACTCTTCGAAGATCAAATTTCAAGGTTTTGAGAAAGAGGCTTTGAAGATTATAACTTTAAACTGAAAACTTTGAAGCCACTTGAAGATTACGACCTCAAGATTTGTGAAAAAGACTTAAAAACTTGACTCCTAGTAGAAAAATATGAAAATTTTTGGCAATTCAATTCCATGATTTTGTACAAAATTCTTAAAAATTTGATTCCAAGGTTTTGTGAGAGACTTAGAAATCCAATTCTAAGCCAAAAATCTAAAAATCTGTGGTGATTATGACTCCAAGGTTTTTAATAGGTTGGCCTGGAAATCGTGCTCTTGAAATCTCATTTTGAACAACGAAAAATTACTAGCGTCGTCAGATTTTGTCCGAGTCACTGACAATGGACTTGTACCGTTGCACTGGTTAATAGTATCAGGTTCTCATGACATGTTGAAATTGTCACGTGAATGGAGTCTCCAGGCCTTGGTCCTAGCAAGGGTAAAACGGTCTTTTTCTTAGACTAACTAGCCAAGCTTCTTCAGGTTTATTCTTGGAACGTTCGATTGACCTCGAAGACATTCCATTGGCCTTATATTGAGAGTTTTCATCAAAATTAGAGTGGTGACATCATCACGGCTTGATTCAAAGGCTTCCTTAGTTCTTTGTTCAATCAGAAGGGTAAAATTGTCCTTTTACATCCAAATCTTCTCCGAGCCTACTAGCACAATCTGATTGAATCCTAGACCATATCAATACCCCTCATACGCTATTAAGGCATCTCGGGTTGATCATGTTGACTTTTGAAGCCCGTTTCTGATGAAATGCCCGTCTAGGGATAAATTGATCATTTTGTGCATAAGCTTCTTTTGACCCCATTCTAGTAGCATGTTTAATGATAGTTTGAGCAGTGGGACAAAATCTGATATCAACAGCTACCCCTCTTTGTCTGCTCTTGGCGAAGTGAAGGGTAGACAAATAATATAAGATGCAAGATTTCGTCTCACCGCGATTGAAAATCAGGCCATGTTGCTCTATTTGGAACAACCCTTGACAACTGCCTCGCTTTGAATATACGACATAACATCTTCCTTATCTTGACACTAGTGAGGTCGGGGACTGATGTGCATGTCTTGAAACTTGGGAGTCCAAGAACTAATCTGTCTGTCTTCCCTTTTCCATGCATTATTCTGAGTTCTTCGAGATTGTGAATTCCATTGTCATTAACCTTGTATCCTTCGAGAAAACTCTTCCCTAAAAATGATAACTTGGGTTATTTATTCAGAACATTGAAACTAATAGGACAAAACTACTTCCAAAATTTCGATATCGAAAGAACACTTGCAAATCAGAAACTTTTGATTGTCAAATCCTTGAAAATTCTAAGGTTTATAGCCTATGTGAATCATGAAATTCAATTACAAAATGGTCATAAGACCTGAAAATCCTCAAAAATCTGACTCCAAAGTTTCTAAAAGTGAGATTTTTAAAAATTCAATTTTGAAGCCTAAGTAACACGGAAAATGCTGAAAATATAAGGGTTCCATGGAACATTCAAATCCATGGGAGATGCCGAAAATATAAAGACTTCCTGGAACATACGAGTCGCAGGGAAAAACCTAAAAATGTAAGGGTTTCCTAGAACATTCGAATCCATAGGAGGTACTGAATATGTATAGGCTTCTTGGAACATGTGAGTTCATAGGAGATACTGAAAATGTAAAGACTTCATGGAACATGCGTGTCCATGAAAAATATTGAAATGTAAAGATTGCATGGAACATGCGAGTCCATGAAAAATTCGAAAAATGTGTTGGTTTCCTGAATCATACGAGTCGCAAAGAAAATACTGAAAATGTAAGGATTTCCTAAAACATAAGATTCGCAAGGAAAATATTGAAACTGTAAAGAATTCGTGGAACATGTGAGTCCATGAAAAATGCTGAAAATATAATGGTTTCTTGGAACATATGAGTCCATGAGAAATGTCTAAAACTCTTGAGAAATACAATCTCAAGATTTGCTTGATAAAGACTCTTGAAAATTTGATTTCAAGGTTTGTGTAAGATAAACTCTTGACAATTCGATTTCAATGTTTGAACAAGAAAAACTCTTAAAAATTTGATTTCATGATTTCTATGGGAATTGAAGATCTAACCTCAAGGTTTAAGAGAGTTTTGAAGATTACGACTCCGAACCAAGAAATTATGAAAATCCTTGAAGATAACAACTCTATGTCAAAAAATTAAAAAGCCATCGAAAATATGACCCTGAGATTTTTGAAATGCTCAAAGAGTATGACTCTAAGCTGAGAAGTTTTGAAAATTGTTGAAAATTATCACTTCAAGGTTTTTATTGAGACGCAGAGAGTATGACTTCAAACTGAAAATTTAGAAACTCTTTGAAGATTTGACTCAAGATTTTTGAGAAAATTTGAAGATTACAAACCCAAGTAGAAACTTTGAAACTCTTTGAAGATCAAACTGCACGGTTTTGAGAAAGAGGCTTTGAAGATTGTAACTTCAAGCTAAAAACTTTGAAGCTACTTGAAAATTACTACCTCAAAGTTTGTAAAAGAGATTTAGAAATTTGACTCCCAGTCGAAAAATGTGAAAATTCTTGACAATTCAATTCCAATATTTTGTTGAAGATCCTTGAAAATTCTATTCCAAGGTTTTGTGGGAGACTTAGAAATTCGATTCTAAGCCAAAAATCTTAAAATCTATGGAGATTACAACTCCAAGGTTTTGAAGACGTTGGCTAGGAAATTATGCTCCCGAGACCCCGTTCTCGACAAATCAAAAACTGCAGGTGTCGTCAGATTTTGTCCCAGTCACTGTCAATGGACTTGTACCACTACATTGGTCAATACTATGAAGTTCACATAATTTGATGAAGTTGTCTCGTGAATGGTGCCCTCGAGCCTTGGTTCGTGTGAGAGTGAAATGGTATTTTTTAGAGGCTGACTTGTCGAGCTTCTTCAAGCTTGTTCTTGGAACATTCAATTGACCTCCAAGACGTGGCTTTATATTGAGATTTTTCATCAAAATTAGGGTGGTGACATTATCACGGCTTGATTTAGAGGCTTTCTTAGTTCCTGTCCAATTAGAAGAGCAAAATTATATTTTTACATCCAAATTTTTTCCGAGCCTACTGGCACAATCTAATTGAATCTTGGATCTCACCAATACCCCTTCATACACTATTGAGGCATCTCGGGTTGATTGTTTTGAACTTTTAAGCCTGTTTCTGATGAAATGGCTATCCAGGGGCAAAATGGTCATCCCACACATAAGCTTCTTTCGACCTCATTCTGATGGCATGTTTCATGATAGTTTCAGTGATGGGTCAAAATCTAGTATCAACTGTTGCATCACTTTGTCTGCTCTTGGCGAAGTGAAGGATAGACAAAGAATATAAGATGCATGATTTTGTGTTGCCCGGATTGAAAATTAGGCCATCGTGCTCTATTTTGAAACTGCCTTTGGCAGCTACTCTGCATTGAATATTCGAGATAACATCTGCCTTGTCTTCAAACTAGGGAGGTTGCGCGCTGATATACTTGTCTTGAAACTTGAGAGTCCAAGAACTGATATGTTTATCTTCCCTCTTCAATGCATTTTCTGAGCTCTTCAAGATGATGAATTCCATTGGCACCTCCCTTGCATCCTTTGAGGAAACTCTTCCCTGAAAATGATAACTTGGGTTATTTATTGAGAACTTTGAAACTACTATAACAAAATTACTACCAAAAATTCGATTTCAAACGAACACTTGCAAATAAAAAAATTTTAACTGTAAAATCCTTGAAAATTCGATTCTAAGGTTTATAGTCTATGTGAATCAAGAAATTTAATTACAAAACAGTGATAAAACCTGAAGATCCTCGAAAATCTGACTCCAATTTTTTCGAAAATGAGATTTTTAAAAATTTGATTTTGAAACATGAGTAACATGAAAAATGCTTAAAATGTAAGGGTTCCACGAAACATTCGAGTCCATGGGAGATGCCAAAAATGTAAAGACTACTTGGGACATATAAGTTGCAGGGAAAATGCTGAAAATGTAAGGGTTTCCTAGAACATTCAAGTCCATAGGAGATATCGAAAATCTAAAGGCTTCCTAGAACGTGTGAGTTCATGTGAGACACTAAAAATGAAAAGACTTCATGGAACATGCGAGGGCATAGAAAATGTAAAGACTTCATGAAATATGCGAGTCCATGGAAAACGACAAATATGTAATGGTTTTCTAAAACATATGAGTTACAAGGAAAATGCTGAAAATGAAAGGGTTTCCTAAAACATGCGATGTAAGGGCCCGAAATTTTTTAAGTTTTTAATTCATTTTATTGCGGAATAATCATATGATTTATTATTTCATGTTTCAAATTTTAGTTACGCGATCCGAGCTCGAGGACTTTGTTTTGATTTCGCTCGCTTCACACTACATGGTGTTTTTATGAGAGTGCCCTTGGGGGCCTTAAAAATCAGATTTTGGAAGGAGGGGTTGAGCCCATGCTCCATTTTCCCATTAACCCTCTCTCTCTACACCAAAGCTCCCACCGTAAATCTACACCACCATTTTCGAATTCCTTTGAAATATAGGAAGTATGGAACATGCTTGACGTGGAATTGAAGACGGATCATGATTTGGAGCTCGGGAAGGAAAGATTTGAAGCTTGGAACCTTGGGCTTCTATCTTTACACTAAATCTTTCAATTCGAAGCTTGAGGTAGGGATGTTTCACTGCTATTACATGTTTATGATAGATATTGCTAGTTGAAATCATGTTTTTGATCATATATTTTGGGTATTTGGGCGATTTTGCGATCGATTGTTGAAACCTAGAGATCGACCAAGTCGCTCGAGCGACCTAGACTTCGCTCCAGCGATGTAACTTTTTAGGAAGTCTCTCTAGCGACTTACCAGTGACTTCTTCTGACTTTTGGCACATCCAGCGACTTGTTGGGCGACTTTAACTGATAGATTTCACCTTATTTTGAGATTATGGACTAGTTGAGTTTGGTTATGGGTCATGGTTATTATAGATGATAATTCTATCACTTCGGCATTTATTTAACGAATTACGCGTGTTTATAGAATTAGCCTTATTTTGTGAACGTTATGGATTGAATTGTTGAATCATAATGTATACCGTATCGACATGTGCGACACCGAGCCTCCAACAGGAGGTGTACTAGTAATGATATGTCTAGCTTCCATTCAGAAATTGCTAGTTGATCTTGACCTTATCTAGCTTCCATTCGAAAACTGCTAGTTGATCTTGACCTTGTCTAGCTTTCATTCAGAAAGTGCTAGTTGATTTTGACATTGTCTAGCTTCCATTTGGAAAGTGCTAGTTAATTTTGACATTGCCTAGATCCCATTCAAAAAATGCTAGTTGATCTTAACATTCTCTAGCTACTGTTTGGTGGAGTGCTAGTTGGAAAGATAAATTTGAAATTGAAATACAACGTGTGGATTGTGAGATATGGGTTGCGTAGCATGTGATTTCATCGTAGACATTACAATATGGGGAATAATGATGTATGCTCTTATCATCTACGCGTGTTATTATGAATTGTTAATGAATCATGCCATATCATTTTATATTCATATAATATTGGCATAGACATCTCTACTGGGCATTGTGGCTCATCCCTTTGTTTTCAGGTACTATTCTAGAGCCTTGACATGGATTGTGCGGATGCATGGTTGTGCATATTTTTGGAAGGCTTTCATTCTAGGAGTTACATAGCATTTCTAGAACTTATTTTTAAAAGATGTAAACTAACTCATCTTTTGTTCTTTCCTTTGTATTTGAAAGCTAATCATACTGAACTAGTTCAAACTTGTTATTTTGGCATGATGGGCTGGGAATGTCCCTCATGAATTGTAATATTTTGAAACACATCATAAATTGTGAATTTTTGGGAAGTACGATTTGGGCTATATTTGAGAAATTGTGAGGTTTTGAATGGTAAATAGGGATATGCCTAATGTTTGAAAATGAGGGCGTGACAACTTGGTATCAGAGCATGAGTTAGAATACTTTGAGACCGTGGGGAGACTTAGAGTCTCATGGGTTCAAAACTCTGCATTTTAGAAGAACATGTGTGTGCTTGTGTGCATGACATTCATTTGCATTGCACCTCTCATTGTTATTGAGTAATATAGAACTGATGACCCGTGCTGGGAACTTGTGTAAAGCTTTGGCCTTGTATTATATGGTTGTTTAACGTTATTAGCCCTTTGTGTTTTGTAACTTTATGCCTCCTAGATGTGGTGTGAGATTAGGTAGATCCCGAAGCCGAGGTAGCTGCCATGAGATACCGTTGGAGGACGTGGTGAGTCAATAGAGAGAGGTTCCTCGTGGAGAGGAGATGAACGAGGAAGTGGAACAGAATGTCGAACCGCCAGTTGTTCCGGGTGTGTGGCTGCACTTGCCAAGGTTAATCTGCTGAATTCAACCACAAGACCCGATGCTGGGAATCAGGCAATCAATGCAATGAGGGAGTTTCATCGCCTTAATCCATCATAGTTCAGTCGAGAGAGTGGTGACTTTCTTGCTGCCAACTATTAGCTCTCCGAGATACGTAAGTTATTCACTACATTGAGAATAGTGAAGATGATCTTCGAGTTGATATCGTAGCATGTCAGTTGACTGGGGAAGCGAATGAATGGTGGGAATCCATTCTTGAAGGAAGGAATGATGCACGGAGGGCTGCGAGACAAACAACTAGGGTTGATGAACCGGATGTTGAGACTTTGACCTGGGCAAACTTTGAGGTTCTCTTTGAGAACCAGTACTTTTTGTTATCCTATCTTGAGCAATTACATGAGCAGTTTGAGAGATTAGAACAGGGGACTATGACTGTGTCAGAGTATGCTGCAAGGTTTCAGACCTTATCTCGTTTTGCGCTGGAGCTCGTGGCTTCAAAAGACCATAAGTGTTAGCATTTCGAGAGGGGTCTTCATTCTTCAGTTAAGAGACTTGTGGTGAGCCAGCACAAGATGAGCTTTGCTGATATTGTTGAATGTTGTAGGAGTGTCGAATTGCCCAAGGAGGCACAGCGAGGTTCCTATGTTTGGGAACCAAGGCAATCGAGTGTGATGCCTAATTCATCCTCTTCAGGGAGTTCCATAAGTCAAGGGTGCAAACGACAGCGAGAACAATTTCTATCTCAAAGGAGCCATTCCAATCTTAGGCCGCCTATTTCGTCTGATTCATGAAGCAATATTTCTAGGCCTGCGAGTGTGTGTTTTCGATGTAATCAACCGAGTCATATCCGCTCTCAGTGCCTGGTGCCTCCCAAGGTTTGTTACACGTGTGGTAAGGAAGATCATGTTTTGAGGATTTGTACTCAAGGGGGAGGAGCACGTAGTGAGGTTGGTTCGGTGCAGCAACCGAGACAAGGACAAGGTTAGGGGTAGCAATCATTTGGGACTCCTCAGCGATAACAGCCATCCCACTTTCGTCAAGTCACGTCGGTTTAAGGTTCTCAATCCAAGAAAGAGGCTAGTTCTTCGACACTAGTGAACTTTCAAAGACAAGGAGGTAGTTATATGCAAGGACATCGTGTTCCTCCTAGAGCTTACAATATTACCTCTGTTGTGACACCTTCTACTTCCCAGAGCCCGAACACGTCAGTCGTGAGGGGTACGTTTCTCGTGTTTAACTCTTTTGCGAGAGTTCTATTTGATTATGGAGCATCGTATTCATTTATTGTTGCATCATTTGCTTGTGTTTTGGAGGTGGAGACTATTTTGTTAGACCCACCACTGCATGTTGTGACACTTATTGGAGGGAGGTCACTACTTGATTGTGTGTGTAGAGATTGCGAGCTCGTTATATTTGACCGTCGTTTTGTTTGTAATTTCATTGTGCTAAGTATGACCGGGTTTGATGTTATCTTGGGTATGGACTAGTTGTCTACCCATCATGCTATGATTGATTGTTTTAAACGTCGGGTCCATATTTATTCACCCGATGATGGTTGTTTTGAGTTTTTTGGGGAACGTCGGGAGCCGTTAGAGCGTTATTTGTATGAGCCTCGGGTGCGGAATTCTATTTATGCATTATTGGCTAGTTTGACTCTTGATGAGAATGTGCATGCACGTGGTGAGTTGCCGTTAGTGGTTCGGGACTTTTCGGATGTGTTCCCAGAAGAGTTACCCAATTTACCTCTCTCTCGAGAGAGATTGAGTTTGCGATAGAATTGATTTTCGGTGCTGCACCGATTTCTACATCTCTGTATCATTTTGCGCTGGCCAAATTGAAAGAGTTGAAAGTCTAGTTGCAGGAGTTGCAAGATTTGAGTTTTATACGCCTAAGTACGTCACCTTGGGGAGCTTCAGCCCTATTTGCACAAAAGAAAGATGGGTCTTTGCGCTTGTGTATCGATTATCAAAAGTTGAATCGTGTGACTGTAAAGAACAAGTACCCAATGCCGAGAATTGATAACTTGTTTGACCAACTCTAGAGCCAAGTGTTTTTCGAAGATTGACTTGAGATCAGGGTATCATCAGTTATGGGTTCGGAGTGAGGACATTCCAAAGACCTCTTTTTGTATGCGCTATGGACATTATGAATTTGTGGTTATGCCATTCGGGTTGACCAATGTGCCGGCAATGTTCATGGACCTTATGAACCGTATTTTTTGCATGTACCTTGTTCAGTTCGTGGTGGTGTTTGTTAACAATATCTTGATCTACTCGATTACAGAGGAAGAAAACCAATCACACCTTGCCATTGTTCTTGGACTTTTGAGGGAGCACCGCCTTTATCCTAAACTTATTAAAATGTGAGTTTTGGCTTTCCAAAGTTAAGTTTTTGGGGCACATTGTTTTGCAAGGTGGAGTATCCGTTGATCCAGGAAATATAGAATCCATTATGGATTGGCAACGACCGAAGAATATTTTTGAAATCTAGAGCTTTTTGGGCTTGGCCGAGTATTATTGTTGTTTTGTGCTTGACTTTTCTCGTTTGGCCGCGCCTATGACTCGATTGACTCGTAAGGGGACGCATTTCGTTTGGAATGACACTTGTGAGGTAGCATTTGAGGAGTTGAAACAGTGTTTGACTAGTGCACTGGTGTTGATTGTGCCTGAGGAAGGAGTGGGTTACTCCGTGTATTGTGACGCGTCAAAGGAGGGACTTGGATACGTGTTGATGTAGACAGGACGAGTTGTAGCCTATGAGTCAAGGAAATTGAAGATTCACAAACGAAATTACCCTATGCATGGCCTGGAGCTTGCCGTAGTCGTGTTTGCATTGAAGATTTGGTGGCATTATCTCTATGGTGAGAAGTTTAAAGTCTTTTCCGATCACAAAAGCTTGAAGTATTTGATCTCTCAGAAGGAGTTGAACTTGAGACAATGCCATTGGATGGAGCACATGTTGTTGACGAATGTCGTAGCGGATGCTTTGAGTAGAAAACCAACCCGACTAACGAACTTGACCATTCATGAATGAAAAGTAATGAATGAGTTGGGGAGTTATGCAACACATTTTGAGGAGGCTAGTGATGGAGTGACCTTATGCAATTAGACGATCCAATCTACTTTATCCACTGGAGTAGCAAACACTCAACAACACGATGAGGAGATGGAAGAATTACGCCAGAAGTTTCTTAGTGGCAATGCACGAGGTGGGTGAATGATTCACGTCGATCAGAGTCTACATTTTTAAGAAAAGTTGTTTGTACCCGCCGCTTGTCGGGAAGAGATTTTATGAGAGTTTCACCATTCTCCATTAGCTGTTCATCCAGGTGGAACAAAGATGTATTATGATTTGCATCGACAATTTTGGTGGTTCGTATGAAATGAGATGTGAGCTTTGTGTCGAGATGCTTGACATGCCAACAAGTGAAAGCCGAACACCAACAACCCACACGGGAATTGCAACCATTGCCAGTTGCAAAGTGGAAATGGGAGAATGTGACGATGGACTTTGTTACTGGATTGCCAAGATCGCCGAGAGGGCATGATGCAATATGGGTGGTAGTGGACCGTTTGACCAAGACCACTCACTTTCTACCAATCCAAGTTACGGATTCTGTTGGGAAGCTCAGACGAATGTATATACGTAAGATTATCCGATTGCATGGGATCCCAGTTTCTATTGTGTCCGATTGAGACCCGAGATTCACAGCACAATTTTGGCAGAGTTTGCAAGCAGCGTTTGGCACGAACTTATTATTTTGTATCGCGTATCATCCGCAGACCAATGGGCAATCCGAACATACAATTCAGATTCTTGAGGATATGTTTCGGGCATGTGTTTTGGATTTTCAAGGTAGTTGGGAAGATCATTTACCGCTTGTTGAATTTGCGTCCAATAATAATTATCAGTCGAGCATTGAGATGGCACTGTTTGAGAATTTGTATGGTAGGCCGTGTAGATCGCCGATATGTTAGACCGAGTTAGGTGAGGCAACGTTTGTAAGGCTGGATTTGATTGGGGAGACTACCAAGAGCATGAAGTTGATTCGCAAGCAATTTTTGACAATGCAAGAGAAGACTACAGAGCAAGTGAATGTGATTCGCCAATGATTACTTACCCCTCAAAGTCGATAGAAGAGCTATGCCGATTGACGCCGTCGTCCTTTATCGTTCAAGATGGGAGACCATGTGTTTTTGAAAGTATTGCCATGGCGAGGCTTATCGCGTTTTGGCCGAAAGGAGAAGCTATCTCCGAGATTTATCAGGCCATTTGATATTATTGAGAGAATTGGGGAAGTTGCTTAACATTTGGCCTTACCACTGAAGTTGTTAGGTGTGCACAACGTATTTCATGTTTCAATGTTGAGGAAGTATGAACCAGATCCTTCTTATGTTTTGGAGTGGTCAAAACTAGAGCTTGAGGCTGATGCGTCCTATGGGGAGCAACCGATACGTATTTTAGATTCTTGTGGGCAAGTGTTGAGAGGCAAAACGATACCTTTGATTCGTCTGCTATGGGGCAATCAAGGTGAGGAGGAATCGACTTGGAAACGTGAGGACGAAGTTCGGGAGAAATACCCGCATTTGTTTACTCCTTGATTACTATACATTTGTCATCGGATTGATGGTTTAGGGTGTGTCTGCCACTATGCTTGTGTGCTTATTGAATGTTATTGAGACATGAGTTACGTGTTTATTTATAGTATGTTATTAAATTCTTGGATTTATGGAACATTTTATGCTTGTCAATATCATGGATATGAGTTAATTGTTTGATGACTTGATTGTTTGGCATCCGTTGAGTTTTGTAAAAGTACGGATCGCTTTGTTTCTGGATTGAGATAATGACGGTGTCTCTGTATCTTCATAGTAGTATTGTGGGAAGTATTGGTGTCCTATGTGATAGTATTGAAATTTTGACGGAGTATCCATGTCTTGCTTATTGATTGTATACAGAGGTGTCGGTGTTGACACGTTCGTTTAATTTCGAGGACGAAATTTCTTTTAAGGAGGGGAGGATGTAAGGGCCTGAAAAATTTTAAATTTTAAATTCATTTTATTGCGGAATAATCATATGATTTATTATTTCATGTTTCAAATTTTAGTTAAAGGGTCCAAGCTCGAGGACTTTGTTTTAATTTCGCTCGCGTCACACTACATGGTGTTTTTACGAGAATGCCCTTGGGGGCCTTAAAAATCAGATTTTGGAAGGAGGGGTTGAGCCCATGCTCCATTTTCCCCTTAACCCTCTCTCTCTACACTAAAGCTCCACCTTCTCTCTATCACTAACATCAATCTACACCACCATTTTCGAATTCCTTTGAAATATAGGAAGCTTGGAACGTGCTTGACGTGGAGTCGAAGACGGAGCTCAGGAAGGAAATATTCGAAGCTTGGAACCAAGGGCTTCTATCTTTACACCAAATCTTTCGATTCGAAACTTGAGGTAGAGATGTTTCACCTCTATTATATGTTTATGATAGATATTGGTAGTTGAAATCATGTTTTTGATCGTGTATTTTGGGTATTTAGGCATTTGGGCATTTGGGCAATTTTGCGATCGAGTGTTGAAACCTAGAGATCAACCAAGTCGCTCGAGCGACCTAGACTTCACTCCAGCGACATCACTTTTTAGGAAGTCGGTCCAGCGACTTACTAGTGACTTCTTCTGACTTTTGGCACATTCAGCGACTTTGGGTTCGCTCCAGCGACTTGTTGGGCGACTTTTACTGATGGATTTCACCTTATTTTGAGATTATGGATTAGTTGAGTTTGGCTATGGGTCATGGTTATTAATAGATGATAATTCAATCACTTCGGTATTTATTTAATGAATTACGCGTGTTTATAGAATTAGCCTTATGTTGTGAACGTTATGGATTGAATTGTTGAATCATAATGTATACCGTATGGACATGTGCGACACTTAGCCTCCAACGGGAGATGTACTGGTAATGATATGTCTAACTTCCATTTAGAAAGTGCTTGTTGATCTTGACCTTGTCTAGCTTCCATTCGGAAAGTGCTAGTTGATTTTGACATTGCCTAAATCCCATTCGGAAAGTACTAGTTGATCTTAACATTATCAAGCCACCATTCAGTGGAGTGCTAGTTGGAAAGATAAATTTGTAATCGAAATACAACATGTGGATTGCGAGATATAGGTTGCGTAGCATGTGATTTCATCGTATACATTACAATAAGGGGAATAATGATGTATGCTCTTATCATCTACGCGTGTTATTATGAATTGTTCATGAATCATGCCATATCATTCCATATTCATATAATATTGGCGTAGGCGTCTCTACTGGGCATTGTGGCTCATTCCTTCGTTTTCAGGTATTGTTCCAAAGCCTTGACATAGATTGTGTGGATGCATGGTGGTGCATATTTTTGGAAGACTTTAATCCTAGGAGTTACATAACATCTTTAGAACTTATTTTTGAAAGATATAAACTAACTTCTCTTTTGTTCTTTCCTTTGTATTTGAAAGCTAATCGTATTGAACTACATCAAACTTGTTATTTTGGCGTGATGAGCCAGGAATGTCCCTCATGAATTGTAATATTTTGAAACACGTCATAAATTGTGAATTTTTGGGAAGTATGATTTGGGCTATATTTGAGAAATTGTGAAGTTTTGAATGGTAAATAGGGATATGCCTTATGTTTGAAAACAAGGGCGTGACATGCGAGTTGCAAGAAAAATACTGAAAATATAAAGAAATCATGGAACATGCGAGTCCATGGAAAATACTGAAAATGTAAAGGTTAGCTGGAACATGTGAGTCTAGAGAAACGTTTAAAATTCTTGAGAAACACGATTTCCAGATGTGCTTGATAAAGACTCTTGAAAATTCAATTTCAAGATTTGTATGAGAAAAACTCTCGAAAATTCGATCTCATAGTTTGAATGAGAAAAACTCTTAAAAAATTGATTTCATAGTTTCTATGGGAATTGAAGGTCTCACTTCAAGGTTTAAGAGAGGTTTGAAGATTACAACTCCGAACTGAAAAATTATGAAATTTCTCGAAGATTACAACTTTAAAAGTTTTTCGAAAGACTAAAAAATTACGACTCTAAATCAAAAATTTAAAAAGCAATTGAAAATACGACTCCGAGACTTTTCAAATGCTTAAAGAATATGACTCTAAGCTGGGATGTTTTGAAAATTCTTGAACGTTATGACTTCAAAGTTTTTAACTAAGACTCAGTGATTACTACTATTAGCTGAAAATTTCGAAACTCCTTGAACATTTGATTCAAGGGTTTTGAGAAAACTTAATGATTATGATCCCAAGCTGAAACTTTGAAACTCTTCAACGATCAAAGTTTAAGGTTTTGAGAAAGAGGTTTTGAATAATACAATTTCAAGCTAAAAACTTTGAAGCTACTTGAAGATTATGACCTCAAGGTTTGTGAAAGAGACTTAGAAATTTGACTCCTAGTCAAAAAATGTGAAAATTCTTAGCAATTTAATTCTAAGATTTTGTTCAAAATCCTTGAAAATTTGATTCCAAGGTTGAGATTTAAAAATTTGATTCTAAGCCGAAAATCTAAAAATATATGGAGATTACAACTCCAAGATTTTGAAGAGGTCGACATGAAAATCGTGCTCCTAAGGTCCCGTTCTAAACAATCGAAAATTGTCGGCATCATCAGATTTGTCCCAGCTACAGTCAATGGACTTGTTCCACCGCACTGGTCAATAGTACGAGGTTCTCATGATTTGGTGAAGTTGTCTCGTGAATGGTGCCCCCAGTCCAGCAAGGGTTAAATGGTCTTTTTAGGAGGCTGACTTGCCGAGCTTCTTCAAGCCTGTTCTTGGAACATTTGATTGACCTCCAAGACATTTGGCTTTTTATTGAGATTTTTTTATCAAAATTAGGGTGTGACATCGTCACGGCTTAATTTAGAGGCTTCCTTAGCTCCTTTCCAATCAGAAAGGCAAAATCATCTTTTGCATCCAAATCTTCTTTGAGCCTTAATGGCGCAATCTGATTGAATTATGAACCACATCAATACCCCTTCATACATTATTGAGTATTTATTACGCGGTAAAAACTTTTGCTCCATCAAAATCCCATCTGACCCTTCTTGGACTTGGAGGAAAATGGAGAGCTTTGTAATAGTATTCGTCCCTATATTGTACATATCATTGGCAATGGGGGTAATACATCTTTATGGCTCGACAATTGGCACCATCTTGGCCCTCTTCTTAATTATTATGGCCCTCGTATTGTATATGAATCTGGATTAGGCATAAATGCCAATGTTGCATCTATTATTGCCAATGGGACTTGGTTCTTCCCCTGCTCTCGATCTCTTGATCTTATTGATTTGAAAATTGCCTTGTCCACGCTCCATCCCTCTAATATCCACCATTGTGACAGTCTCTCCTGGAGCCTTACCTCCACTGGTACCTTTACCATTTCCTCGCTCTGTAATGCATGGAGGGACATTAAGACCAAAATGCATTAGCATAACTTGGTTTGGTTCCCTGGCCATATTCCAAAATACAAGATCACCTGGCTCGCTATCCATAACCGTCTTTCCACGGGTGATCGTCTAGTCCTTTTTGCTATATTAAATGTTTCGGTGTGTTCCTTCTGCCAAGGGTGTGAAGACCATGACCGCCTATTTTTTAATTGCCCTTTCACTCATGATCTATGGTCTCATGTTTGTCTCAAACTTTGCCCTAATCAGCAGGCTACCTCTTGGAATGGTTGGATCTCTCTCCTTTCCCATGATACCCATGGTAAAAGCCTTGGTTACATTATCTCGAAGTTAGCTTTTACATCTACAGTTTATCATATTTGGCTAGAGAGGAACAAAAGGAAATTTCAAAACATCTTCACCCCTTTGCCTAGCATTCTTGCTTCTATCTTATGCCATGTTAAGTTTAAAATAATCTCACTCCCACATGCTCCCACTGACTCTTCTTTAGGTTGGTACTCGACTATGTGGGGGATTTAAGATTCCTATACCTAATTACCCTTTGTTTATTTGCTCCCTAGGAGTATTCACTTGGTGATGCTTCAGTGTAGTGGTTTCTGTAGCAGGTTTCTAGCTCTAGCATGTTGCTTCGGTGCAGTGGTTATGAGGTTCCGGTCTCCTAAGAAAGATATCTTAGTCTCGTGGACTTAGTTACTCTTCGATCGATAGGTTCTTTAATCTACATTACCATTGCGGATTATAGCCGGGTTGGTGTTGTTCTGACAATGTAACTCATACCTATCAGGTTCCCAGGTGTCTTCATTTCATAGTTGTAGCTATTTCATGTCTACTAAGCAAGACATCCTAGTCTCACCAATTGGGTAACTCTTCGGTCGGCATGGCTCTTCTATCACCTTTAGTATTGGGTCCCCCCTTGGTCTAAGATATTAGTTATTGTCCCATTTTCAATGTTCGGTTTTGTCCTGTGGTATATGCCCCTTGTATTTATGTGTATTTAGGTCTTTCCTCGTGTCACGCCCTAATTTTTCATAAAACATAAATAAAGGGAACCTGAACCTTAAGTACATTAAAAGAGAAGGTTTCCATAATTAAAGTACATCACTATCCCCTTTGGCTATCAAAAAATATGGGCACCCTAGCCCCAAAGGGATGATCAAAATAATATTTCATAAGTTATTACAAGC